>JBBDGP010003094.1:835000-947732 GCA_037952835.1 Lithobates septentrionalis | reverse complement strand
GTCTGGAGGGATGGGGGGCACACTACCTACATTATGCAGCTCAGGGCCGCTGGCACTTCAAAACCAGGGATGTAGTGTCAAACGTCCTAGAGATGAAGGCAGCCTTCCAAGCCCTCTTGGCATTCAGCTCACTTCTGAGAGGGAAACAGGTCCTCATCCAAATGGACAACCGAGTGGCTGTGGCCTACATCAACAGGCAGGGGGGTACCAAGAGCATCTCCATGATGCGGGAAGTTGGTCCGGTGATGCGATGGGCTCAACTGAACCTGCGGGACCTGAAGGCGGCCTATATTCCGGGAGTTCAGAACAAACTGGCGGACTCTCTCAGCAGGACATTCGTTTCCAACGAGTGGTGTCTAAGCCCACAGGTCTTCGCCCTCATATGCCAGACATGGGGTCATCCAGACATAGACCTCGCAGCAACACCAGAGAACAGGAAATGTCAGAGGTTTCTGTCGAGGTACCCCTTCCCCTCAGCGGAGGGAACGGATTGTCTCCAGCACACCTGGAACTTTCGCCTAGGTTACATTTTTCCACCAACCCCACTGATAGCCAAGTTCCTTCTGAGGCTCAAACATTCAGCAGCTTTAGTTCTGGCCGTGATTCCCTTCTGGCCACGGAGGCCTTGGTTCACCACCCTCCTGCAACTGAGCACAGCGGATCCAATTCCTCTTCCGGTGACAACGGATCTACTAACCCAGGGCCAGCTTCTACATCCGAATCCAGAGAGATTGCACCTAGCGGCCTGGAGACTGAAAGGTCTAGGTTCCTAGATCAAGGCTGTTCGCAGAAGGTAGTCGAAACCCTGCTTCTAGCCCGGAAATCTTCCACGAATAACACCTATGAGAGAGTCTGGGGAAAGTTCTCTTCCTTTGCTCAGGAACAAGGTTGGGACCCTTCTTCCCCATCAGCAATACAAGTGCTCGAGTTCCTACGGTCAGGCCTAGACAAAGGCCTTAGATCCAGCACCCTGAAAGTCCAAGTCTCTGCCATCTCTGCCCTGACAGGGGTTAGGTGGGCACTTAACCCTCTTGTGGTTCAATTCCAGAAAGCATGCCTGAAGCTAAGGCCTCCCAGAAAGCCTTCATTCCCAACATGGGACCTATCAACTGTCCTTGAAATTCTATCCGGAGAACCATTTTCCCCTCTTGAAGATACCTCCCTCTGGGACCTGACTCTGAAAGTATCATTCCTAATTGCCATCACTTCAGCGAAAAGGGTCTCGGAAATGCAAGCTTTACTGATCAAGGAACCGTACCTGATGGTTTACCCAGACAGGCTAACCCTGAAGCCTTCAGACAGATTTATCCCAAAGGTCTCCTTTTCATTCCACTTTAACCAGGAGATTGACCTCCCGGCTTTGAGCACAGATTAGGGCGTTCCTCATCCCCTGGATGTTAGGGGCAACATTCTGCATTACCTCTCGGTGACCAAGTCATTTAGGAAATGCGAGAACCTTTTAGTCATCCCACATGGGTTCAGGAAGGGCCAGGCAGCTTCTGCCCGTACCATCGCCTCATGGCTCGTGAAAGCTATCAAGAAGGCTTACTCCTTAAGCACCTTGCAGATTCCGGAAGATCTTAGAGCGCATTCCACCAGGGCAATGGCTACTTCATGGGCAGCTTACTGTAAAGTTTCAGCGGAAACCATTTGTAGAGCGGCCACTTGGTCTTCGAGAAACCCCTTTATTTCCCATTATAAAATAGACGCTGCACGCTTAGCAGCAGTTGAATTTGGGAGGGCCGTCATACAGGCCAATTCTTCTGTTTCTTGTCAATAAATTAGATTTTTGCATTCCCACCTAGTTTGGCGAGTTACTCCCCAACGTGTATGCTGCCATGATGCGACAGGAAAACAGAAAATTGTATACTCACCTTTCCGTAATTTTCCTTTCCTGTCGCATCTTCATGGCAGCATACAATCACCCACCCTCTGAGATGACATGTGTATATATTTACAGAGAATACTGGGGCAGGTGTCTACTCTCTAATTTATAGCTATGTGGTCCTATCAGGTTGTGGAGGCGGAGTCACAACCCAACGTGTATGCTGCCATGAAGATGCGACCGGAAAGGAAAATTACGGAAAGGTGAGTATACAATTTTCCGTTTTATGCCCCATCAGCCAGAGCTGCTGTGTGTGTTTTTTTGTTTTTTGTTTTTATTGATTTTCAAATAAAGGTTGTACAAAAAGAGAAAAAACACTCAATACATAAAAAGAAGACATAGATAAACCACTCAATACATAAAAAAATAAAAAAGACATAGAAAACTAACAAAACACGTCTTTCGCGTCTCAACAATGCATATCAACCAGAGCTGCTAGTTTATAGTACAATTATATTCTAATACTATACAACCATTTATTCCAAACTCCATACAGCTGTTTCAGGCTTTTTGACCATTGTCAGTACAGGGTGTGGTAGCTTCATAGAGTAGGGCTAGGGACCCAAATTGTGCAAACAAGACGAAGCTTTCTTAGTAGGATGCCCAACATGCTTGGCAAATTGAGTGTCATGGCAGCACCCCATAAAAAGTGTTAGTGAAATACGATATAGAACTATAGTTTCTGAAATTAAAAAAAAGTCAAAATCAACCTCAAACCGTTATATCTTTAATATGTATCTACTAGAATATTTACCTTAAGCCTGTGCCTTGTTTATGTATGCAATGCAATGCAATGGGTTCATTTAAAGCTCTGTTCACGTATATGCAAATTGGATGCATCCGATCCGCATGACATGTGAACCAAACCGGCTTTCTATAGAGCCGGTTCACATATCTGCAGTGCGATTTAAGTGCGCATTTAAAGCGTCCTGTGCATTTTCTGAGCACTGCGGTGCGGTTCAGATGCGAATTCCAGGCTCATTGCCTTCTATGGGAACGCTTCTGAACCGCACGTCATCAGTTGTGAATACAAATTGAGGAAAAAAACAAAAAACAGCGTGGAGTCCCCTCTAATCCATACCAGCACTTCGGGCCTGGTACGTGTTTTAAGGGGAACCCCACTGCAAAAAAAAAAAAAAAAAAAAAGTGTGGGGTCCCCCCTAAATCCATACCAGACCCTGGAGTCATCAGTTGTTAAAGCGGAGTTCCAACCATTTAAAAGTCAGTGGCTACAAAAAGTGTAGCTGCTGACTTTTAATAAACAGACGCTCGCCTGTCCCACGGTCCAGCGATGCAGTTGCCGGAAGCCCCTCCTCTCTCCCCCTTCTCTCTGCGGAGCCGGCATTGCAAGTGTGGGAGTCCAGCTGTGTCTTCACAGCCGGGTGAGCCGCGCTGCGCGTTGTCAATGGCCAGGCGATCTTCTGAGACCTTTGACATGTCCTAGAAGATTGCAGGGAGGGAGGGGGAGAGGTGAACTGCTGCTCAGTGCTGTGGCACCAGAAGAGGAAGTGTGAAAACTAGGTACCCGCTCCCCCCCCCCCCCCCCAATAAATGACATGCCAAATGTGGCATGTCAGGGGGTCACAAGTACTTAAAGCGGAAGTTCAATTTTTAGGGGGAATTGCGCTTTAAGGACACGGCAGCCGACTTCCTGGCCTGCTCCTTAACAACCAGCTATTGTTAAAGATGCCAGTGGCCGCCCTCTCCAAAATTTGCATCCGAACCATATCTGATATTGCACCTGAACAGCTGCTTTGGACATTCTCAGTGAAAATGGAGTACAGCCAAACCTCCTTTTGCCCTACTACTACTGTGGGTGACAGTAGTGCACTGCCAGCTGACGTCACACAGCCGGTCCAGGCTCTGGCGAGATCCAGACTTGAATGTCAGGATCCACTCAAATGCCTGACCGGCAGCTGAGCCAGCCGCACACACTGAGCCCCCTCCACAGTGTGGCGCTCCAGTGATCTCTGGAGGGGGAGAACACAAAGCGGTGACTGACAGTCCCCAGCTCTCTACTCACTGAAAACCGAGAGCAGAGCGATCCGCTGCCTTTGATTGCTCAGCTCTTGGTGTAGAGGTGGCGGGGGGACAGATGCAGCATTGGATTAATGCTGCATCCACCTAGGTGAGTATGAATGTTTGTTTTTTTGTTTTTTTTTGTTTTTTTTTTTCTTTCATATCCCGCACTATTTCTCAACACCTCTGGCCCCAGCAGCACATGCTTTTCTTTCCTTGCTTCCCTAAGTCCTGTGTCAGGCAGCCCATACAGTAATCAGTTTTGTTTTTTTGTCCTTCAACCAGCAGCAGTCCTGCTGAGCTATTTTATTCTGACAGCTGGGAGATTTCCACGCTGTCGGAATAGGCAGGGGCGGTGCGGGAGCGGTGTATATAGAGCTCCTCCACCACCCCTGCCCATTGAAATCAAGCGCAGCGGTGCTTTTAACCCTTTATTCAGCCACTAGCAGGGGGTTAAACGCGCCCTGCTAGCAGCCGAAAAGCGCTACTATTACAGCAGTAAAGCGCTGCTAATACTAAAACTAGCAGCGCTTTACCACAATAGTCGGCAGCTACGGTATTTTTAACTGCTGACTTAATTTTTTATTTTTCTTCCCCCCAGGCTGGAACTCCTCTTTTTAAGCACGAGTTACTTTTGCAGCTATGTAAGAGGCTGCTTGTGTTCCTGCCTGTATCAGTCCTAGCACACCACCTTCCCAGCTGCTTATAGGGTTCCATGAATAGGGATGTGTATACATGTGCTTGGCAGCTTTGCTGAGTGCAGTGGAAAGCATATGAATGAATAAGTTCCTGTTTAGATGCTTGCATTGTTCTTGAACAGGTAATGGCTTAACAAATTATGGAGGCGAATCAAAGTACCTGTTACCTTTTTCTAAATGTTTTTTTTTTTTTTTTCTGTTCAGTTACCCTCAGGATGACGACATTGTCTTTGAAGATTTCGCGCGTCTAAGACTCAAGGGGTTGCACGATGACAAGGAAGATGATGAAGCATACTGCTAGCCTTGCTTTTAGAGGCTGGGCCCCATTGCCACTGGAGACTCCGCCCCCTTTTCCACAAATGGCTTTCATTCCCTCCCTTTTTTTTTTTTCATTTGAGCGGAGACCTTACACAACTACACACACAATGTGTATCGAAGGAGCAGGAAGCACATACGTGTGTGTATGTACATAGGGACTCGCACAACACAATGGTGGGGACAATAGAGTGTACACATTGCTGCACAGGTACTGTGATGGAGGTTGTGGTACATGTTAGTGTACTCTGTATTGTAATGTCATATACTTGAAAGTCTCTATATATACATTGGAAACGGCAAGCATATGCAGTATGGGGGGGTTGTACATATGATAGGACCTATAGGAAATATACATGTAGGTTCGGGGGGGGGGGGGGGTAGACATTGTAAATAAGTGGTGATCACACCCAATGTGTTGCAGAATACATACCCAATCATGCATATACGCACACGTGTAACTGTCATCGCTGTGTGCATGAGTGACCTGCACTCACAACCTTCACACAGTTTTTAGTGTGTTGATCCATGTGTTTTTTTTAAAAAATTTTTTTTTTAGTTTTTTATTTTTTGTCAATTTTGTATATCTCCCCAGGCGGATCGGTACACTCATGGCACACCGTATGCTGCACTGCCACCCTGCACTTTCCCCCTGCCCCACCAATTTTTATTTTTTTTATTTTATGTAGGACATAAACGCTGTGAATAAACAGGAGATGCAGAGGTGTAAGATCAAATCCTCGGGGGATGGATCTCAAGGCCAGTTAATGAGGATAACTCATGACTTTGTGATTTTACTGGAGTTTTTAATTTTATTCTTTTATCGATTTATTTTTTTAAACCCGACTGAGGGAGACGAAGGTGCGACGCTTCAGTTCCTGCTGATAAAAGAGGAGCGTGGGGGGATTGCGTGGTCTCAGGGAGTCTTCGAACTGCCAACATGTCTTGTTCCGCCTTGCAGCAGGACAAGCCTAGATCTGCTGTCACTGTCTCCTCTGAGGAAGCGGCTCATTTTGCTTCTAATATGTGAATTTTCCAGGGTGGGACACTGTCTTGTCCTTCTATTCGCACAAACGGGTGACGCACCTGTCCCCTCTCTGTCCCCTCCCCACCTTTTAAATATTTTTTTTTTTTGCCTTGATTCGTAATATATTTTGTCTTTTTGGATGTAAAATGATCTTTCTGTGTTGTTTTAAAGAGCTCCACAGGTTTTAAAACGCTTTATTTTTTATCTTTTTTTTTTTTTTTTTTTGCTACAAATATTAGGATGTGAAGATTAACAATAAAATCTGGTGTATAAATGTGGTCTTTTTTGGTAATCCTCTTTGTGTTACATGCATTTTCTTTGTGATCCTTTGCTGCATGGGGCAAGTGTGGCATATTAAGACCCCCCCATGCATACTGGGCATTAAGCCCTGGTGCATGATGCTCTGGCGTTTAGCTGCAGGTGAAGGGCATAGGTATCCAGTGCAGCCATTATTTCCAAGCTCTAGGAGAGTCTGACAGCTGATGGGGCTGGATAGTGCATTTAGCTGTATAAACCTTTAGGGCAGTGTCCACCCAGGGACCAATGCCGGGAATGCGCAGTGCCTAGGGGGGTAGCCAAGCGGGCACCTGCAACATTCACTGTGTTGAAGGGGAGCGCTGCCGATTTGGGTGCCCGTTCCACTCCTTACTGACAGGAGTGACTGCAGTTTCACTCCTGTCAGAATGAGCAGCGGCCAATAGCTGCTGCTGAAGGGAGGATTCGGCTTTCTCCTCCCTCCCAGCCTGCATGGTGCAGAAAAGAGCTTGAGCTGAGACAGAACTGTCCTCAGTCTCTGGACTGCACTGTTGAGAAAGGAGGGCGGACTGTGTCCTCCTTTCTCTCTCCCCCTGTCATGACTTGTCACTTGACCGGAGAGAGGAAGGACATGCTGTGAGTAGCAATCTCCCAATACAAGGGAGCATGGGGGCATTCTGATGTGAAGGGGGCATTCTGATGGGGGCACCTGATGTGAAGGGGGCGCTGTGAAGGGGGCGCTCTAATGGGGGCACCTGATGTGAAGGGGGCGCTCTGATGGGGGCACCTGATGTGAAGGGGGCGCTCTGATGTGAAGGGGGCGCTCTGATGTGAAGGGGACGCTCTGATGTGAAGGGGGCGCTCTGATGGGGGCACCTGATGTGAAGGGGGCGCTCTGATGGGGGCACCTGATGTGAAGGGGGCGCTCTGATGGGGGCACCTGATGTGAAGGGGGCGCTCTAATGGGGGCACCTGATGTGAAGGGGGCGCTCTGATGGGGGCACCTGATGTGAAGGGGGCGCTCTGATGGGGGCACCTGATGTGAAGGGGGCGCTCTGATGGGGGCACCTGATGTGAAGGGGGCGCTCTGATGGGGGCACCTGATGTGAAGGGGGCGCTCTGATGGGGGCACCTGATGTGAAGGGGGCGCTCTGATGGGGGCACCTGATGTGAAGGGGGCGCTCTGATGGGGGCGCTCTGATGTGAAGGGGACGCTCTGATGGGGGCACCTGATGTGAAGGGGGCGCTCTGATGTGAAGGGGGCGCTCTGATGGGGGCACCTGATGTGAAGGGGGCGCTCTGATGGGGGCACCTGATGTGAAGGGGGCGCTCTGATGGGGGCACCTGATGTGAAGGGGGCGCTCTGATGGGGGCACCTGATGTGAAGGGGGCGCTCTGATGGGGGCACCTGATGTGAAGGGGGCGCTCTGATGGGGGCACCTGATGTGAAGGGGGCGCTCTGATGGGGGCACCTGATGTGAAGGGGGCGCTCTGATGGGGGCACCTGATGTGAAGGGGGCGCTCTGATGGGGGCACCTGATGTGAAGGGGGCGCTCTGATGGGGGCACCTGATGTGAAGGGGGCGCTCTGATGGGGGCATCTGATGTGAAGGGGGCGCTCTGATGGGGGCACCTGATGTGAAAGGAGCGCTCTGATGGGGGCACCTGATGTGAAGGGGACGCTCTGATGGGGGCACCTGATGTGAAGGGGGCGCTCTGATGGGGGCACCTGATGTGAAGGGGGCGCTCTGATGTGAAGGGGGCGCTCTGATGTGAAGGGGACGCTCTGATGGGGGCACCTGATGTGAAGGGGACGCTCTGATGTGAAGGGGGCGCTCTGATGGGGGGACCTATTGTGAAGGGGGCGCTCTGATGGGGGCACCTGATGTGAAGGGGACGCTCTGATGTGAAGGGGGCGCTCTGATGGGGGGACCTATTGTGAAGGGGGCGCTCTGATGGGGGCACCTGATGTGAAGGGGGCGCTCTGATGTGAAGGGGGCGCTCTGATGTGAAGGGGGCGCTCTGATGTGAAGGGGGCGCTCTGATGTGAAGGGGGCGCTCTGATGTGAAGGGGGCGCTCTGATGGGGGCACCTGATGTGAAGGGGGCGCTCTGATGGGGGCACCTGATGTGAAGGGGGCACCTGATGTGAAGGGGCCACTCTGATTGGGACTCCACCTGCTAGGATATGGGGGGGGGGCAAGCAATTCGCCATCGTCACCCTGGACATTGGATAACCTTGTCCTGGCACTGCCTGTGTGCATACTGCCCTAAATATTCAAGATGCTTAGGGCATGTTCGAGATGAAGCACATGATGTCGGAACACAGATCTTGCAGCATAATACAGGATCTCTCTTAAGGCTCTAGTGATGTTGCCTTCCCAGGGAGCATCTGTGCGGCCAGGGCTAGTACCTTCCTGGAACCAGGAGGTGGATGCAAAAAAAAGTAAATCAGATTATTTCACATCAAAAGCAAAAGAGCCGCAAGTATAAGCTGTGCTTTCTTGGTTTTACATTTGGAAAGTCCATGCAGAAGTGAAAATGAGGTTTGGTTAACCTCTTAATCGGTGGTATGAAAAGAGCCGTAGCCGCCTCTACAGCTGCTATAAGTACTAGGATTCGGGGGGGGGGGGGGGGGGGGCATTAAGGGGATGCTAGGAAAAGTAAACTTTGAAGTTTCCAGTATAGAAGGGATGAAGTCAAACCTCAGGCTCCTCGCTAATCACAAATCACTCTGGGAAGTAAGAAGCATTTGCCTATGATGTCTTAGCAGTGTCGGTTTATTTACTTCTGCACGTCGGCCACAGAATTAAACTAACCTTGTGTGCCTAATGCGTTCACAAATCCAAGTTTGTCCTCTCATAAAACCTTAAGACCTGGTTCACACTATTGCGAACTGGATGTGGGTTTCTCCGCATCCAATTCACGTCAGGAGATTGTGACTGGCTCTCTATGGAGCCGGTTTACACCTCTCCGGAGCTGCTCCGATGTGAATTGCACAGGAGTCTTGTGTGTCTTCTGGTTCCGTTTCAGGTCCGAATTCAGCCAAAAATTCAGACTGAAATCGGACCTGAAATGGTGAACAGGGACGCACCAGAACCCCTGCTGTGAGCCGATCTATGCGGCAGTGTGAACCCAGCCTAAAGGGTAAGTTCAAGTTCCATTAAAAAAAGTAAAGGTGGACTAACTCCAAATATCTTGGTCACTTCTCCAGACCACACTGCACATAATAGCCACGATGCCCTGTTCCTGCTGACCAATGAGAAGCACTTCTTCTGGGACACCTTAGGGGAAGAAGCCTCAGATGTGCTTTTTTTTTTGTTCAGTGGTTTGGTTGTGGGGTCCTCTTTTTCACCATTATACACCCTAAATACGGATATAACATGGTCCAAAAGCTGGAGTTAGACTTTAAGAGTTTTGTAATAATGGTGATTATTATTCTACAACTATGAATGGTTTCCAAGGCACTGGTCCTAGTGTGCTGAGTATGCTGGCGACTCTCCTGCTGCCTTTCCATAATTTAAGCACACTTAAACTGGAACTTCACCCCTGAAGGGGAGTTCTGCTGATCCTATCCACCCCTTCATCCCTCCTTCCACTTTTGGAACTTTTTTTTTGGGGGGGGGGGGAAGGGGGTGTAGAGTGGGTACCTAGTTTTGTCAGGTAACCTCCCTTTCACTAGCATCACCAAGGTGATCTAGCAGAAGTTCTCCTCATCCACAACCTCCCGGGACATGTCACAGGCCCCAGGAGGCTGCAGGACCATCCACAGGGCACAACATGGCTCGCACATTGGCAGTGGGGGGGTGGCTGTGAAGTTGCAAAAAGTCACAGCCAGCTTCCCACAGTCAACATGGCCCCGCTGGGGACCTGAAGAACTAGCTTGGATGAGGACAGCTCTGAATCCCTGGACCAGTAAGTGTCTCTTTAATAAAAGTCAGCAGCTACAGTATTTGTAACTGCTGACTTATTTTTTTTTCCAAAATGACAGAAAATCCTCTTTAATGTTAAAGTAGAACCAAGAGAGCAAGTGCCGGTTAGAACTCCTGCCATGTATGTCCCATTCAGGAGATTTTCCTTCACTTCCTGTCTAATAGCCAAAACAGGAAGTAAAGTGAACATCTGGTTGTCACCACAATTGGTGGAAAACTTACACTCTGTTCCTGTTCTGGTAACAACAAAAAATTGGGGGATTTTCTTTCACTTTTGCTTAGAACAGTACACGGGTAGAATACTCAAGGTGGTTCAAAAGAAAAAAAAAATCATTAGTCAGAGCCTGTGATAAGATTATACTTTAATTTTCATTGTATGTATACAATGACAATAATCCATGTACTCTTTACAACAGCAATTTAAAAAACATTTCTCAACACAACCACATACATACTACTACCACATGCCCACAGATCTGTTCTTAAATCTAACAAAATGTAAATTTTTTTTTTATTTTAATACATTTTATATTTCACATAAAGTTCCTAATACGCTGTACCTGGTGGGGTAGAAATGAGAGATGGGGGTGAGGTTGGGTATCCGGTCCTTAGTAGCAATGGAGAGATGGCACTGAAGGCAGCACTTTATAGAGAAGAAGCAGCTCTGGAGGGTGCCTCTAAGTGCAGTGGTTAACAGATTTATTACAGGCACAATGGGATTAAAAACACTTATAAGATAGTAAGAGGTCATAGGCATATAATGATTAGTCCTCCTGTGGATCGCTGTAATCCTCGTCTGTCTGGGGGAGAGAGGAGGAGAGCTGTCCTGCAGCTGTCAGAGTCCCTGGTTACGTGGATTGGCGAGGAGGTGAAGATGCGCCAATCCACGTAACCAGGGACTCTGACAGCTGCAGGACGGCTCTCTCTCCCACCCAGACAGACGAGGATTACAGCGATCCGCAGGAGGACTAATCATGATATGCCTATGACCTCTTACTATCTTGTAAGTGTTTTTAGTCCCATTGTGCCTGTAATAAATCTTTTTAACCGCTGCAATTAGAGGTGGCCTTCTCTTTCCTTTATGTACCTGGTGCGGTTAGAACCCTAGAGGAAAATAAAACAAAAATGATATTTTAACCCGTTTGCCGACAGCCTCTCATAGGAGTATGGCAGCAGAGCGACTCTCCTGTGCTGGATCACTTACCTAGTACATAATCCAGCACTTTTGGGGAGGGGCACGCCAGCTGTACTGTGATTAGACGCCGCACAAACCGATCAGCGGCTGCCGGCCAATAGATGACCGCCGACATCCGCTAGTCAGCAAGGAGGAAAACTAAACCGAGCTCTGTCCTGTCACCGGAGATGTGACAGTTTTTGTTTCCCTGCAAGGGGAATAAAATCTGTCACATCCCTTAGTAAAAACAGCACACTTAGTACACAAAAAACACTGGCTAGGCACACATTCAACTCTTTTATAGCCCTAGATCAGTGAGGTGAACCTTGGCACCCCAGATGTTTTGGAACTAATTTCCCATGATGCTCATGCACTCTGCAGTGTAGTTGAGCATCATGGGAAATGTAGTTCCAAAACCTCTGGGGTGCCGAGGTTCACCATCACTGCCCTAGATGTTTAAAGTACATTTTGCAAAGTTCTCTCCAATAATGCTATTAGCTATTGACGTCAGAACAACTCCCCATCTTCTCACCTCAACAACATACAGGGTGGTGTTCTGGGGTGAACCCCGATAAACAGGACTGATAACAGTACTTAAGATAACAGTGCAGTATGCGCAAGAATTTGCAAGCTCACTGGATTTCTAGATCAGTGTTTCTCAACTCCGGTCCTTAAGGCGCCCCAACAGGTCATGTTTTCAGGATTTCCATTATTTTGCACAGGTGATTTGATCAGTTTCACTGCCTTAGTAGTTACCACAGCTGTTTCATCCAAGGGAAATCCTGAAAACATGACCTGTTGGGGTGCCTTGAGGACTGGAGTTGAGAAACGCTGTTCTAGATTACCCAGTGTATATCTGCATTTGCACCTCACAAATGTGAACTGGCCCTTTTAGGCAATGTTTAGTACCACCAGCGGGATTCTAGTAATTCACATCGGGGGCTGCGCCCATGTGTATGTAGTCTAAGAAGATATATGGCCTCTAGTGGCTAAAATGCAGTGCAGTTTTCTGAACTACTTCCATGGTAAACTATACTGTATTGTGGCCACTAGATGGAGCTGATGATCATAGAAATTAATCTATTACAGGGTACATTAGTTAAAGCGTAACTCCACTTTTGTTGAGAAAAAAAAAACATTCCTCTCTGGGTGATCTATGTATATTGCAAGGGTTATAACAAGCTTTATTGCAGATTCCTACCTTCTGTTACTCTGAAGAAATCCATGTGCGTTTGTCTGTGGCTCTGTACTGAGTGGGTCTAATGGGAGTGGTTTCATAATTAACCGTCGGGTGTGGAGCTGCAGGGCACTAATGAGGAAATCTGCTGGGCCTGCATCCCTTTAGATCAGGGGTCTCAAACTGGCGGCCCTCCAGCTGTTGTGAGACTACAAGTCCCATGAGGCATTGCAAGGCTGACAGTTACAAGCATGGCTCCCACAGGCAGAGGCATGATGGGACTTGTAGTTTCGCAACAGCTGGAGGGCCGCCAGTTTGAGACCCCTGCTTTAGATGGTGTACCTATTGAAAATATCTCTCGAAAAATGACATTTCTGTTGCAGAGGATGCCTGAAATCTGACTTGTATCTTAGGCAGACTTCTGGGAAAATTGATGAGCCAATCACACAAGCGGGAAATGATGTTTCTGGGGCGTGGTCGGTCCATTCCGTGTACAGAAAACTCCAGGTAGCCATATTGCAATGCATTCTCAGAAAAATACATTGGCTGCAGATTGAAAGGGAAAGGTCATTTTTAATATCAATTACAAAATGATTAGTGTTGAAATTATATGCGCTATATTATTTTTTTCTTTATTTGCTATTTTTTTTCCCTACGAAAGTGGAGTTACACTTTAAAGCCTATAGAAGAAAAAAAATACTGCGCTGGTAAATAAAAAATGTGAAAAGCAGCAACTCGAAGTGAAATACACACCAAACTAGAAATAAAAAGAAAAAAAAGAGCTGCGCTACAAAAAAAAAAAAAGGGGGGGAACATACACAATAAAGTAGAAAAACATATGCCAATCAAATAAACACATATAATAGTAATACTTGAGATTGACCTGCAAAGAAAACAATATAAGTGTATATGATGCAGTGAACACCCATCTATGGAAAAATATTAAGTGAAAAATAATCCAATATGGCAAGTGATTAAATGGTGAACAAATGTCCAGTAATGGTAAACCTGTGAGAAAAATTAACATAAAAATCCCTGTGGCATCACTGAATAAAGTCTTTGCATAAAGGATTATTTTCAAACGGAGAGTCTGAGTATAAAGACACCCTGTGGAGAATGTTCCGTATTGTGAGACACTGTGAATCCACCACCATGTGAACTGGAGGCTTACCAGCTAGACAAGCTATGGAAGCTTGTGACCTACACCCGGCCAGGGCCTTTGGGTCCTCCACACACCACCGATGGTAACTGGACGAGCTGTGCAAGCTTGTGGCCTGTACTCTGACCGGGCCTTCAGGTCTTCCCAACGCCTCCAATAACCTCTTTAGTCAGGCACTCCAATGGGCTCTATGGAAGTCGGGACTCCCAAGGGGTGAATGATCTCTGTAATTGCAAACAAAGGTTTCTATACCAAAAATTAAGTTTTGCTTTTCTGAGGTATCGAATACTTATGTCATGCAATAAAATGCAAATTAATTACTTAAAAATCATACAATGGGATTTTCTGGATTTTTGTTTTACATTCAGTCTCTCACAGTTGAAGAGTACCTATGATAAAAATTACAGACCTCTACATGCTTTGTAAGTAGGAAAACCTGCAAAATCAGCAGTGTATCAAATACTTGTTCTCCCCACTGTAAAATACAGTGGGGACGGAAAGTATTCAGACCCCCTTACATTTTTCACTCTTTGTTATATTGAAGCCATTTGCTAAAATCATTTAAGTTCATTTTTTTCCTCATTAATGTACACACAGCACCCCATATTGACAGAAAAACACAGAATTGTTGACATTTTTGCAGATTTATTAAAAAAGAAAAACTGAAATATCACATGGCCCTAAGTATTCAGACCCTTTGCTGTGACACTCATATATTTATCTCAGGTGCTGTCCATTTCTTCTGATCATCCTTGAGATGGTTCTACACCTTCATTTGAGTCCAGCTGTGTTTGATTATACTGATTGGACTTGATTAGGAAAGCCACACACCTGTCTATATAAGACCTTACAGCTCACAGTGCATGTCAGAGCAAATGAGAACCATGAGGTCAAAGGAACTGCCTGAAGAGCTCAGAGACAGAATTGTGGCAAGGCACAGATCTGGCCAAGGTTACAAAAAAATTTCTGCTGCACTTAAGGTTCTTAAGAGCACAGTGGCCTCCATAATCCTTAAATGGAAGACGTTTGGGACAACCAGAACCCTTCCTAGCGCTGGCCGTCCGGCCAAACTGAGCTATCGGGGGAGAAGCGCCTTGGTGAGAGAGGTAAAGAAGAACCCAAAGATCACTGTGGCTGAGCTCCAGAGATGCAGACGGGAGATGGGAGAAAGTTGTAGAAAGTCAACCATCACTGCAGCCCTCCACCAGTCGGGGCTTTATGGCAGAGTGGCCCGATGGAAGCCTCTCCTCAGTGCAAGACACATGAAAGCCCACATGGAGTTTGCTAAAAAAACACCTGAAGGACTCCAAGAAGGTGAGAAATAAGATTATTTGGTCTGATGAGACCAAGATACAACTTTTTGGCCGTAATTCTAAGCGGTATGTGTGGAGAAAACCAGGCACTGCTCATCACCTGTCCAATACAGTCCCAACAGTGAAGCATGGTGGTGGCAGCATCATGCTGTGGGGGTGTTTTTCAGCTGCAGGGACAGAACGACCGGTTGCAATCAAGGGAAAGATGAATGCGGCCAAGTACAGGGATATCCTGGATGAAAACTTTCTCCAGAGTGCTCAGGACCTCAGTCTGGGCCAAAGGTTTACCTTCCAACAAGACAATGACCCTAAGCACACAGCTAAAATAACGAAGGAGTGGCTTCACAACAACTCCGTGACTGTTCTTGAATGGCCCAGCCAGAGCCCTGACTTAACCACCTGCTATCTGCGCTATGGCCGAATGACGGCCACAGCGCGGACCTGCATTCCCGGGAGACCGTCATAGGACGGCCTCCCCTGTGCACGCTCCCTGCGTGCGCCCTGCAGGGCGCGTGCCGGGCGCGCTGTGATCACCAAGTCACTGAGACTCGGCTGATCACCGATCCGTGTCCCGGCCCCTTACCATGTGATCAGCTGTCAGCCAATGACAGCTGATCACATGATGTAAACAAAAGATCGGTAATCGTTTTTTTTTTTTTTACTCACGCTGACAGCGCGAGTAGAAAAAAAAGCCGATCACCGGCTCGGATGCCAGGGACATTGGTCCCCAAGTGTAAGAGGCACATCTGCCTCATCAGTGCCACCTATAAGTGCCACCTAACACTGCCCACAGTGCTACCTAACAGTGCCCACAAGTGCCACCTATCAATGCCCACAAGTGCCACCTATCAATGCCCACCTGTAGTGCCAATCAGTGCCACCTGGCAGTGCTGCCTATCACTGCCACCCATCAGTGCCCATCACTGCCGCCTATCAGTGCCCATCACTGACGCCTATCAGTGCCGCCTCATCAGCGTACATCAATGAAGGAGAAAAATGACCCGTTTTAAATTTTTTATAACAAAATATAAAAAATAAAACATTTTTTTTTTAAAAAATTCAGTTTTTTAAATTTTTTTAACAAAAAGTAAAAACCGCAGAGGTGATCAAATACCACCAAAAGAAAGCTCTATTTGTGGTGAAAAAATGATAAAAATTTCATTTGGGTACAGTGTTGTATGACCGCGCAATTGTCATTCAAAGTGCGTCAGCGCTGAAAGCTGAAAATTGGTCTGGATAGGAGGGGGGTTTAAGTGCCCGGTAAGCAAGTGGTTAAACCCAATTGAGCATCTCTGGAGAGACCTAAAAGTGGCTGTCCACCAATGTTTACCATCCAACCTGACAGAACTGGAGAGGATCTGCAAGGAGGAATGGCAGAGGATCCCCACATCCAGGTGTAAAAAACTTGTTGCATCTTTCCCCAAAAAGACTCATGGCTGTATTAGATCAAAAGGGTGCTTCTACTAAATACTGAGCTAAGGGTCTGAATACTTAGGACCATGTGATATTTCAGTTTTTCTTTTTTAATAAATCTGCAAAAATGTCAACAATTCTGTGTTTTTCTGTCAATATGGAGTGCTGTGTGTACATTAATGAGGGAAAAAATGAACTTAAATGATTTTAGCAAATGGCTGCAATATAACAAAGAGTGAAAAATGTAAGGGGGTCTGAATACTTTCTGTCCCCACTGTATATACTCTGCATTAAGCATAGACTATAAATTCAGGTAGTGCAGGCAGTGTATTAAAAAAAAATATATATATATATATATATTGTAGCAGAGCGTCCCAGAGAGAGCCAGGAAAAGTCCTGTTCGGGGTTTATACACCTCCCAGGCTCCTCTCATACAGGTTCAGGGATCTCTGATCCATGGTCCGGTTCAGGTCTTGGTCCTCTCCCCCAGGCTAATTTAAGCTCACCTGAGCAAGACAGCCCTTGCTCTTGGCCTGGGATACTCAGAGAACTTCTGGGTAAGAGTGCAAAAAGGTATGTGGAAGCTGACAAGCTGTAGGCTTGCTCAGCGTAGTAGTTAGGATCTGTAAATATTGTTTAGTTAGTGCCGAGACACGGCTAGGTTTTGTTTTGGCTATTTTTGTTCCTATTTGTTTCTTTTGGAAAACTGTACAGCACCTGTAAATAGACTTGTATATATCACAAATAAACACCCCACTGTTTGTCACTATTCCACTGGATTTGGTATCTGTGCCTGAAAGACTGCTCATCCCAGGGAGCTTTGTACCTGCTACCTGTCCCCCAGGTTACATATGGTGGAGAATGCGGGCAGCTGTAGTAAGTTACTACTTAAAAGGCCAGTACCTAGAGTGACTAAACATGGAGGAAATCCTAAAACAATTGGTGATATCCAATGCTGCACCGCAACAATCCAATGCTGCACAGCAACAAGCAAACGCTGCACTGCAGCAAACAAACGCTATCGCACAGGAGCAAACCAAGGCGCTGTGCCAACAGATTAGTGCTGTACAGGAGCTATCGCAGAGGCTGTTTGAACAGCTAGCCACTGATGCAAAAGAGGATAGGAAAACCTTGGCTGCGGTTGTGGAGACGCTAGCACAGTGGTCACCTGCTAAAGTTAATGTTGTTGGAGAAAAGCCCTCAGCTATCCATGTGGGTCGCTTTCTTTCCAAGATGACTGCAGATGATGATCCAGAGGCCTTTCTCTTAACCTTTGAACGGACCGCTGAGAGGGAAGGTTGGCCCAAAACCCAGTGGGCAGGACTGGTCGCCCCCTTGCTGTCTGGAGAATCGCAGAAGGCCTACTATGATTTGGAGTCAGCAGAAGCAGGAGACTATGAAAAGGTCAAGCGGGAAATCCTGGCGCGACTTGGTGTCACCTTGGCAGTTCGAGCACAGCGGGTCCACAGCTGGTTCTTCCAAGACGAGAGGCCCCCAAGATCGCAGATGTTCGACCTAATTCACTTGGTGAGAAAATGGCTACAGCCGGAGTCCCTGTCTGGGCCACAAATAGTGGAGCGTGTGGTCATGGACCGGTTCCTGAGGTCCCTACCAGTTCCCCTGCAGAAGTGGGTGAGTCAAGGAGACCCCAACTCGGCGGACAACCTCGTGGAACTTGTTGAAAGGTACTTTGCTGCAGAGAACCTGGTCACCACCCCTACAGCCGCACGGACTTTCCGCCCAAAGCCACGGTCTCCCCAGGCAACCGGTAAGACTGTTCCAGGGGAAGTGGGTGGTAAGCATGGCAAGGAAATAGGGGGGAGGATTTTTGGTGCCAGGACTGAAGTTTGGCGTCCCAAACAAGGGAAGCTACTGCCTGTCAGCAAACCAAACTGGGGAAACATCAGGTGTTTTCGTTGCCAAGAACTGGGACATGTTGCAGCAAACTGTCCATTGACAGATGAACCAATGCAGTGCGATCTGTCTATTAGAAGGCAGTCTATGTTTGCTGCTGTTTCATGCGCTGCAGCACCAAGTATGGGAAAACACATGTGCCAAATGACTGTTAATAATAAGCCTATTACGGCCTTGCTAGACTCTGGAAGTCTAGTGACTTTGGTTACAGCTGAGATGGTTGACACTGTGAATTTGCATGCTAAAAAAGTTGCTGTGATCTGTGAACATGGGGATACCCGCGAGTATCCTATAGCCACTGTTCAGTTTAAAACTGGCTTAGGTACGGTGACCCATCCGGTCGGACTTGTGCCCCACTTGGTGCACGAGGCCATCATTGGTAGGGACTTCCCTAAGTTTTGGGAACTGTGGGATCGTCCCGACCCGGTCGCAGTAGCTGACTCAGTGACAGAGCCAGAACTCCTGGCCGCTACTGACAATATGGGTTCAGGGGACTCTTCTCAGGGCTCCCCAGGTTTTCCTTTCTCAGTTATGGCAGGAGAGCTGGAGGAGCCTGAGGAGGTCCCCACAACCAGTGGAGCTGGACAGCCATCTGCTGAATCTGAGCCTACGTTGGAGTTTGCTGACCTTAATGTACACAAGGAAAATTTTGGTACCGAGCAGAGAAAAGACCCAACCCTTGCCAGGGCCTGGGAAAATGTAATGGTGATTAATGATGTACCTGTCAAATCAGGGGACAGGCTCTGTTTTCCTTATTTTAGCAGCAATGAGGATTTAATGTATCGTGTATGTAAAAAAAATGATGAAGTGGTTGAACAGTTGGTGGTCCCTAAGCCATACAGACGGGTGGTGTTGGAACTTGCCCATGGGCACTTGCTAGGAGGTCATTTAGGGGTTGAGAAAACTACGGAAAGGGTGTTGCGCAGGTTTTATTGGCCCGGAATACAGAAGGATATTGAGAATTATTGTCAATCCTGTCCTGTGTGTCAGATGTCAGCCCCACTACAACACTTCCGAAGTCCTTTAGTGCCCTTGCCCATTATTGAAGTGCCCTTTGAGAGGATTGCCATGGACCTTGTGGGTCCACTCCCCAAGTCTGCCCGAGGTCATCAGCATATCCTCGTAATCATGGATTATGCTACCCGTTACCCAGAGGCCATTCCCTTACGCACCGCGTCTGCTAAAAACATTGCCAAAGAGCTGTTTATGGTGTTCAGTCGTGTTGGAATCCCTAAAGAAGTCCTTACAGACCAGGGCACCCCATTTATGTCACGAATAACTAGAGAGCTGTGCAAGTTATTTAAGGTGACGCAATTGCGAACCTCAGTGTACCATCCTCAAATGGATGGCTTGGTGGAACGCTTCAATAAAACATTAAAGAGCATGTTAAAAAAGGTTGTTGACAAGGATGGGAAAAACTGGGACTTCCTGATACCATACTTGATGTTTGCCATCAGGGAGGTTCCCCAGTCCTCCACAGGGTACTCTCCCTTTGAGTTGCTTTATGGGAGACACCCTCGGGGACTCTTGGACATAGCCAAAGAAACTTGGGAGGGGGAGCAGACACCCCATAAAAGTGTCATTGAGCATATCGCTCAAATGCAGGACAGGATTGCAGCAATCATGCCGATGGTAAAAGAACACTTACTGCAGGCCCAAACGGCTCAACAGAGGATATACAATAGGGGGGCCCAACTCCGTGTTTTCTCACCTGGTGATAGGGTCCTGGTGTTAGTTCCCACTGTTGAGAGCAAGTTCCTGGCTAAGTGGCAGGGTCCCTTTGAAGTAATTGAAAGAGTTGGGGAGGTCAATTACAAAATATATCAACCAGGAAAAAGGAAGCCCGAACAGATTTACCACATAAACCTGTTAAAGCCCTGGAAGGATAGACTGGCGTTAACTGCGAGGTCCCTCCCGGTAACGCCTAAGGGTACTGAGTCCCCTCTGATCCCTGAGGTCACGATTCCAGACACCCTGTCATATTCTCAAAAGCAGGAAACTAGAGAATTCCTGATAAGAAATAGAGAGAAATTTTCAGAGTTACCTGGCACGACTTCAGCAGTTCAGCATGATATTGTTACTGAACCTGGGGTCCGTGTCAAGCTCAAACCATACCGAATTCCTGAAGCGAGGAGAAAGGACATCAGCGAGGAAGTTAAAAGAATGTTGGAGCTAGATGTCATTGAGGAATCCAATAGTGACTGGTCTAGCCCCATCGTGTTAGTCCCAAAACCGGATGGCACTTGGAGGTTCTGTAATGACTTCAGGAAGCTTAATGCAGTGACAAAGTTTGACACGTACCCAATGCCCAGAGTGGACGAACTTATAGACCGACTTGGCAAGGCTCGCTATCTGACCACTTTGGACTTGACAAAAGGTTATTGGCAAATACCCCTGACTGGTAGCGCCAAAGAGAAGACTGCATTTGTGACCCCGGAGGGTTCCTTTCAATATAAAAAAATTGCTTTTGGGTTGCAAAATGCCCCCGCCACATTTCAGAGGGCCATGGACAGGACTCTAAGACCCCACCGACAATATGCAGCAGCATATCTAGATGACATAGTGGTACATAGCACTGACTGGGAGTCTCACTTGCCCCGTGTCCAGGCTGTCCTCAATTCCCTCTTCAAAGAAGGTTTTACAGCAAATCCAAAAAAATGTGCCATTGGTCTAGACGAAGCCAAGTATTTGGGCTACACTATTGGGCGTGGTGTCATAAAACCTCAAGTGAATAAAATAGAAGCCATCCAGGAATGGCCACGTCCTGCAAACAAGAAGCAGGTCAGGGCCTTTCTTGGCATTGCGGGGTATTATAGAAGATTTATCCCAAATTTTGCAACTATAGCTGCCCCACTGACAGACCTTACGAAAGGGAAAGACTCGGTAATGGTGAAATGGTCCTCAGTAGCAGAGGAATCTTTCCAAGTCCTGAAGAAGGCTCTTTGTGCACAACCAATACTGTACTCCCCCGATTTCTCCAAAGATTTTTTGGTTCAGACGGATGCGTCTGATGTTGGTATCGGGGCAGTACTATCACAGGTACACAATGGGGAAGAACACCCTGTGGTGTACCTAAGCAGAAAACTCAATGACCATGAGCAAAGGTATGCAGTCATTGAAAAGGAGTGTTTAGCCATAAAGTGGGCCGTGGACGCACTCAGGTACTATTTGTTAGGACGCCAGTTTGAGTTAATAACTGACCATGCTCCTCTGAAATGGATGGCCCAAAAGAAGGAGACTAATAGACGGGTGAACCGGTGGTTTTTGGCTCTACAGGATTACTCCTTCACTGTAAAACACAGGCCAGGTGTTGAGATGGGGAATGTAGATGCCCTGTCCCGTGTTCACTCCTGTTGGGCTACAGGTGTTCCAACCCTGGGGTTGAAACAAGGGGGGAGGATATGTAGCAGAGCGTCCCAGAGAGAGCCAGGAAAAGTCCTGTTCGGGGTTTATACATCTCCCAGGCTCCTCTCATACAGGTTCAGGGATCTCTGATCCATGGTCCGGTTCAGGTCTTGGTCCTCTCCCCCAGGCTAATTTAAGCTCACCTGAGCAAGACAGCCCTTGCTCTTGGCCTGGGATACTCAGAGAACTTCTGGGTAAGAGTGCAAAAAGGTATGTGGAAGCTGACAAGCTGTAGGCTTGCTCAGCGTAGTAGTTAGGATCTGTAAATATTGTTTAGTTAGTGCCGAGACACGGCTAGGTTTTGTTTTGGCTATTTTTGTTCCTATTTGTTTCTTTTGGAAAACTGTACAGCACCTGTAAATAGACTTGTATATATCACAAATAAACACCCCACTGTTTGTCACTATTCCACTGGATTTGGTATCTGTGCCTGAAAGACTGCTCATCCCAGGGAGCTTTGTACCTGCTACCTGTCCCCCAGGTTACAATATATACACACTTTGCATCCAGTGTAGCCTATATCTACAGTGCATTCTGTGGTGTACACAGTATCTAATACAGTGTGTACAGTGTCCACTACACTTCTGGTGGTGTACACAGTATAAAATACAGTGCATCTGTAGTACAATTGCTAATACAGTGCAGGCGGTGTACACAGTATCTAATACAGTGTAGTGTGATGTTGCAAAACAAAAAAAAATAAATAAAAAAACGAATAACAATAGTGGGACTGCTGAAGCATTCCCACTAAATATACATCATGTCCGGAAGGCCACCAAGGAGAGGAAGACGCTCACAGGCCACTAAAAGAGTGCAAGCAGCCTCTGTGTCTACAGTCAACAGTGCTGGTCATGGACATGGTGCATCCTCTGCAGGTGGCTGTGGGGCACGCTTGTCCTTTTTTTCTGTTGCTGAGTTGGTGGAGTGGATAACAAAACCGTCCTCATCCTCTGTCACCCAGACCAGTAGTTTGGCTTCCAATGCAGCTGCCAAAGCGGCCTATTCCACGACTCCTTGTCCACAGTCACTCTTTCCGTAGCCCCACCATCATGCACGGAGGAGTCCCCAGAACTATTCGACCACAGTGTAGGGTACCTGCTGCTGGAGGATGCACAGCAATCTGAAGGCTCCGATGTTGGTTCCCGGGTTGCGGAAGGGAGTAACGTGAGCCTAGAGAGGGGGGGTGCCCAAGAAGGACAAGAAACTGGCAGTCATGTTCCCCCAGCTGCAGCATACTGCCAATTTTGCTCCAGTGACAAGGGGGAGGGGATGATGAGGTCGCTGACTCTACTTGGGTGCCTGAGAGGAGGAGGAGGCACAACTCCAATGAGGCAGGATGTCCTCTAGGGGGCAGCCACCCTATTGCATCACACTGCAGAGCTCCGCAGGTGCAGGGCGCTGCTGACTCCCCACTGACTTTTAAAAGTTCCTTGATGTGGGACTTTTTCGACACGTGTGCAGTAGATTGCACTGTTGCTGTTTGCAACCTATGTCTGAAGCGGATCAAGCGTGGCCAGAACAGCAGCCGCTTGGGTACCACATGCTTGACCAGACATATGACAACCTGACATGCAGTCCGTTGGCAACAGCACTTGAAAGACCCACATCAAAGAAAAAGGCGAACTTCTCCTTGCTTCTCATCTGGGATCTCCAACCCCAATATACCTCCAGTCCTCTCAAAAACCTGCACTGAGAGGAATTAAGGTATAGTAATAAGTGTCCCATGTACTTGCAGCCAATCTGCTAGCAGTACACCACCATCTGATTTTAGCAGGAAAATTTCCCTACCCCAGTTGTTGAAACGTAAAAAGAAATTCAGGCCCAGCCATCCACATGCTCAGAGTCTGCTAGCTTGGCCAAATTGCTAGCACTGCAACTGCTGCCTTTTCAGCTGGTAGACTCTGCCCCCTTTCGCGAATTTGTGGAATGTGCTGTACCTCAGTGGCCGGTTCCAAACACCATTTCTTTTCACGGAAGGCCATTCCGGCTCTCTATTGGCATTTGGAAGGCAATATTTTGGCCTCGTTGGACAAGGCGGTCAACAGTAAGGTGCATATTACCGCTGACTCATGGTCCAGCAGGCATGGGTAGGGATGTTACCTTTCCTTCACGGCACACTGGGTAACTCTGCTGGCAGCTGGGAAGGATGCAGGGCAGGGTTCAGTATTGTTGGAGCTTGTTCTGCCACCACGCCTCCAAAATACTAGTGGTGATTCTGCCACAGCTCTCTCCTCCACCCCCTCTTCTTCTTCCTCTATGGCCTCTTCTGCAGATTTGTTTTCTGAACCAGCTGTGCTCTGTAAGCGTTCAAGGGGCTACACAAGCAGTCAGACCAAAAGATGCCCGTTCGAGACGAGACAACACCGAACACACTCGAACGGGTGTCTGCAGACCGGCCGGCTACTATTTTACTTCGTTTATGCCTTTTATCTACTTAAGTGTAAACCCCCTTTTTTAAATAAAATCTTTGTTAACTGATTTACACTATGGAGATCCATTTTTTTTATCCTTTTGGGTCCTCCTTGTTGATTGTCCTTATCCACTGGACGGAGCCTTCTTGCCTTCTCCCTCCCACGATGAGGTTGGATTAGGACGCCTCCATCGAACGGATACCGAATTCAATACAGGCTGTTTTACAGCTTGCCTCTGGTAAGCGTGCATCCCCTCTGGTGGTGGATTTTTCACTTGGTGATATTTGATGAACTTCATTGCACTCATTATTGGATACCATCTGTGTTCTTTGGAACTTTTCATTCCTCTTTTGGGATTTAAAAATATTTTTCGTTCACTTTATTATATCTGAACTTTCAGGACTATTTTTTCTGATCACTTTATTGTCATATGTGTGTCCTTCAGGGATATCTGTCATTATACATATATATTTCATTTTTTATTG
Organism: Lithobates septentrionalis; assembly: GCA_037952835.1. NCBI lineage: Eukaryota > Metazoa > Chordata > Amphibia > Anura > Ranidae > Lithobates > Lithobates septentrionalis. Next base: position 923,152 of record JBBDGP010003094.1, on the reverse strand, counting down.
CACATTATTTTCACTTATGGTTTAGCGCAGTTCATTTTTCTTGTTTTATTATTTGTTATTTGTTTATGCCTCACAAATTGGGACTGCAGCTTTTGATTGATTTTTTTTGTGAAGCACGGTAATTTATTCTTTCTATTATATTTTTATTGTTTCACGTTAAGCATTATTAAAATCACTGCTCCCAAAAAAACGGCCCTTTTTAAAACTTCAATCACAGCCCCAGGATTCAGTAGATTCTTGCCTGTGGGATTTTCACCCTGGCTAAACGCCCATGTGAATGCGGCCTTAAAGTTTTGCATGAATGGCAAGCCAAGCCAGACCCCTGAATTTTAACAGGATCCAAAGGCACACCCTAATCACCCTGTGTGGCACACATCCCCCCCCCCCCCCCCGTTTAAATTCCTGATATTTCACCAAAGCCCCTTAATGGGGCTCCTAAAAAAAAAAAATTGTCAAAAAAAAAATAATAATTGTAAAAAATAATATAAAGTAAAATAATACAAATAAAAATTACTTGCACCATTAATTGCCCTACTGACACTGTTCACTGCTTTACTGACACAGTCAGCTCACACACACACCAGCTTTTTGAGAAGGGAATGAGGGACACCTATCAGCAAAAGTATGCAGACATAAGACACACCCCTTGCCACGCCCCCTTAAAGGAGAATTGTACAAAAAATACGAGATTGGTTAAACCCAAAATGTTACCACTACTATTCCTTTATATTGGCATTTGGAATTTACAAATGCAGCCATTTAGAAATTAGATGAAAGGTTTAGCACTGGAAACACTTTTTGATTGATAAAAAGTACATTTTATATACATCTATATAGATCAGACCAAAATGAGGGACAGAGGGACATTGCTCCAAATCAGGGACAGTCCCTCGAATTTAGGGACAGTTGGGAGGTTTACATATGTGTTGGAGCTTTTAGGTGCGCACCATAATGCAATAGACTGTACACACACCTATGACGGGATCCTCTCCAAATTTGTCAAATTTCCTCCCTCATAACTGGGCCTGGGCAATTCTTCATGGTCTATAGCTGACGGAAGGCAGTGACCACAATCCTCTCTTCAAGAAGCTTCCTTAAATGAAACGTAATATCTTTTGTGTTTAGAAGTTGTAGCGACCAGAGCGGCTATGTTTGTACCAAATGATGTAGTAACACTAGTATACCACTAGGTGTTGCTGCAGGACATGTAGAAAGAACACAGATTGGGCCCTGGCGTTAGAAGCTGCAGGACATATTTCATTATCCTTACTTAGGATTTCGTAATACTACTTACTGGAATGTCTAGAAATCACATATTTCATTTTTATTCTTCTAATGTACCCTCCTCCATGTAAAAACATTGCATGAAATGTTGACAAAAAAAAAAACCACCATAAGAAAAAGGTTAACCACTTCAGCCCCGGAAGGATTTACCCCCTTCCTGACCAGAGCACTTTTTACAATTCGGCACTGCGTCGCTTTAACTGCTAATTGCGCGGTCATACAATGGTGTACCCAAACGAAATTTGCGTCCTTTTCTTCCCACAAATAGAGCTTTCTTTTGATGGTATTTGATCACCTCTGCCGTTTTTATTTTTTGCGCTATAAACGGAAAAAGACTGAAAATTTTGAAAAAAAATGATATTTTCTACTTTTTGTTATAAAAAAAATCCAATAAACTAAATTTTAGTCATACATTTAGGCCAAAATGTATTCGGCCACATGTCTTTGGTAAAAAAAATGTCAATAAGCGTATATTTATTGGTTTGCGCAAAAGTTATAGCGTCTACAAACTAGGGTACATTTTCTGGAATTTACACAGCTTTTAGTTTATGACTGCCTATGTCATTTCTTGAGGTGCTAAAATGGCAGGGCAGTACAAAACCCCCCCAAATGACCCCATTTTGGAAAGTAGACACCCCAAGGAAATTGCTGAGAGGCATGTTGAACCCATTGAATATTTTTTTTTTTTGTCCCAAGTGATTGAATAATGACAAAAAAAAAAAAATTTACAAAAAGTTGTCACTAAATGATATATTGCTCACACAGGCCATGGGCATATGTGGAATTGCACCCCAAAATACATTCAGCTGCTTCTCCTGAGTACGGGGATACCACATGTGTGGCACTTTTTGGGAGCCTAGCCGCGTACGGGGCCCCATAAACCCAGCACCACCTTCAGGATTTCTAAGGGCATACATTTTTGATTTTACTCCTCACTACCTATCACAGTTTTGAAGGCCATAAAATGCCAAGATGGCACAAAACCCCCCCCAAATTACCCCATTTTGGAAAGTAGACACCCCAAGCTATTTGCTGAGAGGCATGGTGAGTATTTTGCAGCTCTCATTTGTTTTTGAAAATGAAGAAAGACCAGAAAAAAAAAATTTTTTTTTCTTTTTTCAATTTTCAAAACTTTGTGACAAAAAGTGAGGTCTGCAAAATACTCACTATACCTCTCAGCAAATAGCTTGGGGTGTCTACTTTCCAAATTTGGGGTAATTTGGGGGGGGTTTGTGCCACCTGGGCATTCCATGGCCTCCGAAACTGTGATAGGCAGTGAAGAGTGAAATCAAAAATTTACGGCCTTAGAAAGCCTGAAGGCGGTGCTTGGTTTTCGGGGTTCCGTACGCGGCTAGGCTCCCAAAAAGTCCCACACATGTGGTATCCCCGTACTCAGGAGAAGCAACAGAATTTATTTTGGGGTGTAATTTCACATATTCCCATGGCACGTTTGAGCAATATAACATTTAGTGACAACTTTGTGCAAAAAAAAAAAAAAAAAAAAAAAAAAATTTGTCTCTTTCCCGCTACTTGTGTCACAATATAAAATATTCCATGGACTCGACATGCCTCTCAGCAAATAGCTTGGGGTGTCTACTTTCCTAGAAATTTACCTTCTGCCGGCGGCATTGAAGCAAAAGTGATCTTGTGGTCCTTTTTTTTTTTTCTATTTTTTCTATTCTTTATTTTTTATGAGATCCTGGTAGCACCGAGGATCATAATCCATGCAAGAAGAGGCTCCTGCACACGATCAAAAAATCGTGCGAAAAAATAACGCTTTTAAACGGATCGTACAATAATCTGATCGTTAGTGCACAGCTTTCGAGAGCTGATCACTACAGTTCATGCAAAATTATCTGATGGGACAAGCACGAAAATGTTTCTCATATCACATTCGTGTAACCACTTCTTAGGAATGTAGCTTCAGTTTTGTAAGAATTATAGAGAGTGTATGAAACAGACACTATATTACCAAAGTATTGGGGCGCCTGCCTTTACATACACGTGAACTTTAATGGCATCCCAGTCTTAAGCCTCGTACACACGGTATGATTGTTGGCAGGGGATTGTCTGTTGACTGTTGTCCTAAAATCTTACCGTTAGTACGCTCCTTTTGACAATTGTTGTCCAATTTTCGGCCAACAAATGTTGGATGACAGGCTAGTAAATTTTCAGGGGATAACGGCTTGACATCTGATTTTCGTATGGTTAGTACACAAATCTGTCACACAAAAGTCGAAAGTACAAACACGCATGCTCGCAATCAATGCTCGCCAAACACAAAATTATCAGAAGGGGCCCAAATGGTGGCGCTCAAGAGCTGAAATTTCTTGTAGTACGTCACTACGTTCGTGTTTGGGGCACCACAATTGTGTAACGTTAGTATGCAAGACAAGATCCTGGCACACGCCCTTTTGACAAAAATCAGACGCTCCGTTGTCCAACAATCGTACCGTGTGTATTAGGCTTTAGTCCATAGGGTTCAATATTGAGTTGGCCCACCCTTTGCAGCTATAACAGCTTCAATTCTTCTGGGAAGGCTGTCCACAAGGTTTAGGAGTGTGTCTAGGGGAATGTTTGACCATTCTTCGAGAAGCGCATTTATGAAGTCAGGTACTGATGTTGGACGAGAAGGCCTGGCTCCCAGTCTTTGCTCTAATTCATCCCAAAGGTGTTCTATCAGGTTGAGGTCGGGACTCTGTGCAGGCCAGTCAAGTTCCTCCACCCCAAACTCGCTCATCCACACTATGGTGCCAAAAGTATTGGGCCACCCCTCCAAATCATTTGGTGGAGGGGAGATTATGGTGTGGGGTTGTTTTTCAGGGGTTGGGCTTGGCCCCTTAGGTCCAGTGAAGGGAACTCCTAGGGTGTCAGAATACCAAGACATTTTGGACAATTTTATGCTCCCAACTTTGTGGGAACAGTTTGGGGATGGCTCCTACCTGTTCCAACATGACTGTGCACCAGTGCACAAAGCAAGGTCCATAAAGACATGGATAAACGAGCTTCAGGTGAAGGAACTTGACTGGCCTGCACAGAGTCCTGACCTCAACCCGATAGAACACCTTTGGGATGAATTAGAGCGGAGACTACGAGCCAGGCCTTCTCGTCCAACATCAGTGCCTGACCTCACAAATGTGCTTCTGGAAGAACGGTCAAACATTCCCATAGACACACTCCTAAACCTTGTGGACAGCCTTCCCAGAAGAGCTGAAGCTGTTATAGCTGCAAAGGGTGGGCCAACTCAATATTGAACCCTACGGACTAAGACTGGAAAGACATTAAAGTTCATGTGCGTGTAAAGGCAGGCGTCCCAATACTTTTGGTAATATAGTGTAACTGTAGCTCAGCTGTAGGTCAGTATAGAGAAGAATAAACCCTAGCATCACAGATGTATAATGCTACATACAAGACTACTTATGACTTGGCCATTTATGACAGGGCCTCAGAAAAGTTCTGTTTGTGATGTCTCTGCAGTCCACGTATCTTCTCTGCTATTTGTCAAAGGTGTCTTATGCTAGGCTCTGTTAGGTCGTAAGTGTCACCTTCCCTGGCTGCTTAGCATTAGGGTTGCCACCTCATCCCTTTAATCCTGAACACAGATGTAGCACCCTGGTTGTAAGCAGGGTTGCTAACAAATTTAGCTTGCTAGGTGGTAACTAGCCTGGCTGATTAATAGGGGATTCACTGACTCTAACTCTGGATTTGATGCACCTCTCTCTTCTGTCACTAGGTGGCATTAGAATGACAAGGGCACAGTGAATCTAGACTAGGAGTGAATGGGTTGTCTTAGCCATTTGGCAGGGGTATTCTTTGGTCCCTTGGTCTGCATGGAGAGCCCACTTTTTTCGGAGGAGTCAGGTGATCGAGGTTCTGTGCCACCTGGACGGTTGTCTGAGTAGACACATATGTTGCAAGGCTCTGGGTTGCTAGGCCAGAAGCCTGACGCCTATGCCGGGAGCACCTGGCTGCTAGGCTGTCTGAGGCCTATCCAGGTTTGAGAGAAGCAGCGCGGGGTTGGGGCTTCAGGCTGGAAGCTCAACTAAGTTGCAGAGGTTCCACCAGACGGGGGAACTGGATCGTTGCCAGCAGTGAGGGAGAAACAGTTGCCACAAGGGACGACCACTCCTTTCGCCAGGGGCAAGTGATGATCAAGGCCAGATGTAAAGGGAGGAATAGTCGCCAGCAGGGGACAACCATTCCTGTTATCAGAGGCCAGTGTATGGAAGTCTAAAGAAGTACCAGAGCAGTCTTTTCACCAGCCGGGGACAGTGAAGAAGTGGGAAGTTTCAGCAGAGTGCCAAGCCAGGTAGACATCGGGTTAGCAGGGGTGACGCTTGATGAGTGTACAGCGGGATAGCGGTGGACGAGCTCATGGGATCCAGTGACATCTGGGATCTTATAGTCTAGTGAGAGACCGGGAGCTCAGTGAGTGAAGATCTACAGTAGGATACTGTGAGATGTGAGAGAAGATCTATAACGGGTTCCTGTGAGTTACGTGTATGGATCTCTATTGACCGTTGAAAGTTCAGTTGCCATAGGAGACAGCAGTTCTACAAATGCAGTTGCCTCGTCCAGCTTAAAGGCTCTCTACCTGTATAGCTGTCTGCCCATTATTTTGTCTCGGAGTCTGCCAATTACTATTGCATCTGCCTAAGGGTATCCTGGCCCTAACCCCAATCGTTCTATCTTGCATTACACCCACCATGCCTAATAACCCACACTACAAGGAAGGATGGCAGTTCTCCCTGACTTTGGAGGTCGCCATCAGGCCTCTGGAGGTCGGGGATGCCGCTACACATATGAATTACACAGGTTCTGAGGCTAATTTAACGCATATAAGGCACCAAGTGAGTTTAATTGCCACCTTAATCAGTCACAGAACCCGTGTAATTAATATGTGTGCGGTTATAAAGGGATGAGGTGGCAACCCTACTTAGCATGGACATGAGATTTAAATCTGACCGTTTATTGTTACTAACGTGAAATTGAATGTGGCACGCTGTTCAGTACTGCTCCCCCATTCTTTCTACATACCCTGTTTCCCCGAAAATAAGACCTAGCGTGAGTGTCGGTGATGGCTGCAATATAAGCCCTACCCCCCCAAATAAGCCCTAGTTAAAGTCCTTGTAGGTCTTATTTTCAGGGTAGGGCTTATTTTCGGGGAAACAGGGTAGGGCTTCTATTGCAGCCATCACTGACAATCACGCTAGGTCTTATTTCCGGGGGTAGTTTGGTGTTCAAAATTTTTCACCTTGCCCAAAGACAACAGGCTGGATTTGAAGGCATTTCATACTGCACATTTGGTATATAATGTTGCTAGACATGTGTTAATAATAATAATAAAAAATATATATAGTATAAACAACTCTTGAGTACTATCCCTCCTCTCCATCGTTGTTCCCTCCTATTTGTCTGTTCTTTTCCTCTGCCCTCATTTATGCTTCCTGGCATGTGTTTTTTTATATTATTTTATATTATTAATATTATTAATATTTTTATATTAATATTTTTATTAATTTTTTAATATTTCATAATATCTGTACTAATTTTTATTTACTAATTTTTATTATGTTGTGTTTTATGAAAAAGATGTTTTGATACTGTTTATTGCACTACATATACTTCTATTTTGCTTCGTCTTCCGTCTGCTGATCCCCTTCATGGTTTTGTTGCCATTATCCGAGAACCTTTTTCTAATGCTATGCTCTTTCACCACAAGATGGCGCTCTCTTTTTTCGATTCTTGATTTGCTTCCGCTGAGTTTCGTTTTGCTGTTGGCTGCTATTCAAAACAGCTGGGCAGTTTTTTCCAACGTACACACCCCTTGCCATTCGTTAAGATGGCGCCCGTAATGTATTTAATGCCCACACATGGTGACGCTCGAGCTTGGCCAATCCCCAGACGACGTCCTATCGTGACGAAACGCGTAGGGAGGAGCCTGCGACGTCACCACGTCTGTTCTCGTGTTGGGCATACACAAACCCAGGAAGCGGAGGCAGTAGACGGAGATGCCGTTTTGGCTGACTTTTCGATTTATGCTGTTGACTCACTGAAGTCCTGTAAGTGCAATTCCTTTTAAATAAATTGATTGTGCAGACTGTATTACGCGATGGTTTGTCCTCTTATCTTTTACTCCTGAGATACCACCTGCCGCTCACGGGCATCGTATACTGAGGTTGTGGGGAGACCTTATATTCCCTGTGCCGTTTATGACTGCCGTAATAGCAGTCATTGGGATTCGGTAAGCGCATCTGATATTACACCTTGGGTGTGAAGACTTATTGGAGGATTCCTTATTTGCACTTTTACCTTCACAATTTTTTTGGCACTTTTTCCTTTTCCTATCACGGACTTTGGTTTTATATATATATATAATATATATATTTGTTTTGGGACTTTTTTTTATATATATTTCTGGAATACTTTCACTGAATGTGTTATCTCTCTCACTTTGGGAAATTAATCACTATTAATTTTTCAGATTATCAGTGTATGAATTTGTTTTCACCAATGTATTTATTCACTTTCTCTTGATTGATTTTTGGAGAATAGTGTTTTCAATTTGCCTCTATCCTTACGTTTATTCTCCATACTATTTATTTATTTAGTGGTATATTTTACTCTTTTGTATTCAATTAGGAGTGCTTCTGGTTTATTATCATTATTTTAGCGCCGCATCTCCCTTTATTACCTTCTATGATGAGATTTGGAGACTAGATCTTGGTGCAGGCTGCTTTTGTGTCACACAATCTTTTGACTATTACCCTGAGCGCAGCTTTTACTTGTTTTTTTGTTCTAGTATAAACCTGTCGGGTTGATTTACTAAAACTTGAGAGTGAAAAATCTGGTGCAGCTGTGCATGGTAGCCAATCAGCTTCTAACGTCGGCTTGTTCGATTACGTTTTGAGAAAAAACATGGAAGCCGATTGGTTTCTAGGCAGAACTGCACCAGGTTTTGTACTCTGCAGATTCAGACACAACCCCATTGTGTTTTTGCCTGAGAACAAGTTAATCTAGTATAAGAGGAAACTGGGCATCTGAACTGCAGACTGTGGCGGTTTTTCACTTCCTCACAGTCTGTCATGTGTTATGTCCTCTCCTAAGTCGTCAATAAAAACCTGACTTCCTCCACTGTGGACTGAACTTCCTCTTCAACAACCTACACGAAAGATGAGATATGTTTATCAATATGAGGGTTTTCTATACGAAGAAAAACAACACTGAAGAAAAGGAACAAGTTCCTAATGGGTGTCCTATCTAGGGATGCCACCTTTTCTTCAAGTCAAACCCAAGCACTTTAGCGGCACACAGCAATTTTTTATTTTTTTTTATAGTATAAACTATACATATATTTTGCTATTAAATAACATTTCTAATCATATGAAGTTAAGAACAAGAGTTCCCCTTTACATCAGAGTCCACAGAGTTCCCCTTTTACATCTGAATTTGCAGAGTTCCCTTACACTGTAAGGGGGGACTCTACAGACTCTGATGTAAGGGAGAACTCTGGGGACTCCAACATAAGGAATGCTCTGGGAACCCTGATTTAAGTGGGAACACTGAGAACTCTGATGTACAGAGAGGACTCTGATGTAAGGGAGAACACTGAGAACTCTGATGTACGAAGAGTACCCTGATGTAAGGGGGAACACTGAGAACTCTGATGTACGGAGAGGACTCTGATGTAAGGGAGAACACTGGGGCCTCTGGTGTAAAGGGGAACTCTGATGTAAGGGGTGCTCTGAGAACCCTGAATTACCTTAGTGTACTCACTCAGAGGCAGATGAGAGAAGGAGGGAGACTTAAGTCACAGACAGGGATGGATGGTGAGCTCACTCACCCCTTGGCCGTCAGCACCTCTCATCCAGATGCATCTGGAAGCCATAGTCCGGTCTGAATAATGTGTCTGGGTTTCAGGCAGTCTGCAACCTGGACGCATGATTTCAAACCTGAACTGTCCGGGCAGGTGGCAACCCTAGTCCTATCTAGCATTGGACATTCTTGTGTGTTGATCACCTATAGAAAAGGCATTTACTTCCATACGCAGCCTTCAGTGCAGGACATTCAGAGCCAATACTGTTTGGTACAAAGCTCCCGGTGAGATGGATGTCTATTGACTTCTCTTAAACGAGCCCTTCCTGTAACGCTAAACCCCCTCGTCCTCATAGTCCCAACCCTTACGCTAATCCTTCCTGTGGCACTAATCTTCCCCGTAATCTCCACACTAGACATGTGCAGTTTGTTTTGTTCCGAAATGATGATAGTACCGAAACACTTCAGCCCCGGAAGATTTGGCTGCTCAATGACCAGAGCATTTTTTGCGATTCAGCACTGCGTCGCTTTAACTGACAATTGCGCGGTCGTGCGGATGCTGTACCCAAACAAAATTGACGTTCTTTTTTTCCCCACAAATAGAGCTTTCTTTTGGTGGTATTTGATCATCCCTGTGGTTTTTATTTTTTGGGCTATAAACAAAAAAAGAGCGACAATTTTGAAGAAAAAAACCCAGAATATTTTGTACTTTTTGCTATAATAAATATCCCCATTTTTTTTAAAAAAAAAAGCAATTTTTTTTCTCAGTTTAGGCCGATACGTATTCTTCTACACATTTTCGGTAATAAAAATCGCAATAAGCGTATATTGATTGGTTTGCGCAAAAGTTATAGCATACACAAATTAGGGGATAGATTTATGGCATTTTTATTATTTTTATTTTTTTTCTGCGATTTTTATCGGGACTGCAACATTATGGTGGACACATCGGACACTTCTGACACATTTTTGGGACGATTGACAATTATACAGTGATCAGTGCTATAAAAATGCACTGATTACTGTATAAATGTCACTGGCAGGGAAGGGGTTAACACTAGGGGGCGATCAAGGGGTTAACTGTGTTCCCTGACTGTGTGTTCTAACTATGGGGGGAGGGGACTGACTAGAGGAGATGACAGATCGTGGTTCCTAACTATTAAAGCGGGGGTTCACCCACACCGACAAAAAAAAAAAATATTAAAAGCCAGCAGCTACAAATACTGCAGCTGCTGACTTTTAATACATGGCCACTTAACTGTGAACCCGCTCGGTTCTCGGCAGCTGCCGCTGCCATCCTAGGTGAGGGAATCAGGAAGTGAAGCGTTGCGGCTTCACTTCCCGGTTCCCTACTGCGCATGCGCGAGTCGCGCTGCGCGTCCCTAGTGGTCCCCGCTCTCTGCTGGGAGCTGTGTGTTCCCAGCAGACAGCGCGGTCGGGACAGGAAGAAGCATAGACTCCCATGGGAGTCTATGCCGGAAGTAGGTGCAAATACCTGTCTTTGACAGGTATCTGCACCCCCCTCCCCCCTGAAAGGTGCCAAATGTGACACCGGAGGGGGGGAGGGTTCCGAAAAGCGGAAGTTCCATTTTTGTGTGGAACTCCGCTTTAAGAACTCAAGATCTGCATCTCCTCTCAAAACAGAACAGGGATTTGTGTGTTTACACGTACATGTCCCTGTTCTGCCTCTAGTGCCCTCGATTGCTCGTGGCCGGCGGCCATCGCGACCGCCGGTCACAAGCATCGGCACCCCCGCAGTGCAGCGGGCACGCGCGCCTGCTATTCCGCTTAAAGGAGCCAACGTATAGCTATGACGGCTCTTGGGAACATGCCAACCTGCCGCAGTATAATGACGACGGCTGGTCGGCACAAAAAAAAAAAGACGGACGAAATTCAAATAGTTTTCGAATGCGAAAAGTTTTTGATTTCGAATAGTTTTCGATTGTGAATAGTTTTCCAATTCCCCCCCCCCCAAAAAATATAATAGAAAATAAAGGAATAAAATAGAAAAAAAAATTGAATAGGAAAGAATATAACAGAAAATAAAAGAATAGAATATAATATAGTAAAACAGAACAAAATAGAAAATAAAAGAATAGACTAGAATAGAAACGAATAGAATAAAAAAAAATAGAATAAAATAGAATAGAACCATCTTCTGAAATTCAAATTTCAAATAGAATAAATTTGAATTCAAATACGTAAGAATAGAATAGACTATAATAGAAGAGAAAAGAATAGAATTCAAAAAACAATAGAATAGAAAGAATATAACCATTTCCCAAAATTCAAATAGAATCAATTCGTATTGGAAAAGAATAGAATAGAAAATAACTGTTCATGCATCTGGTGCCCTGCATGTAGATTAGTAGCCGGGCGCATGGATGGGCCGCCACTGCCTGTAACCCTCACAATATTCATTCCTGTAATACTAAACTCATAACCCCAACCTTTACATTAACACTACCCTCCCCTATAATCCCAAACCTAACACTAACCTCCAGCATAACCCCAAGCTTTACACTAACACTACCCTACACTATAATTCCAAACCTAACACTAACCTCCAGCATAACCCCACCGTTTACACTAACACTACGCTCCCCTATAATCCCAAACCAATGCTAACCTCCCAGAATTACAATTAACGCAACAGGCTTTGTTTTTCTGAGCCCCCCTTACCATAGTTGTATTACCTATTGATCCAGCCATTAGATCTGTTGTGTTTTCTTTTTTCTTTAACAGACCAAGTTGTCCAGCAAAAGTGAAAGTTAGACGATTGAGACAAACCAGTAAACAGTGACAGGGGTGCTTACAGTTGTCAACTTTTATTAATTTAATTAACCCCTTCCCGACCAGCCGCCGCAGTTATACTGTGGACGGATGGCTCCCCTGGGCGAGCCGTCGTAGCTATATGTCAGCTCTTTACGATGCCGCCAGAGGTGGGCGCCCGCGGTGCGCGCCCGCATCGTGTCCCCAGGGCTGATGCACGTGCACAGCGGGCTCGATGACCATCGGGCACCTGCAATTGCTTGTGACAGAGTGCGAACCGGGATCTGTGTGTGTAAACACACAGATCCCGGTTCTCTCAGGGGAGAGGAGACAGATTGTGTGCTCCTACTAAGTAGGAACAATGATCTGTCTCCTCCTCTATTCAGCCACATCCCGCCCCCACAGTTAGAACACATCTAGGGAACACATTTAACCTCTTGATTGCCCCCTAGTGTTAACCCCTTCCCTGCCAGTGACATTTATACAGTAATCAGTGGCTATTTTTAGCTCTGATCACTGTATAAATGTTAGTGGTCCCAAAAAAGTGTCAAAAGTGTCCAATCTGTCCGTCGCAATGTCTCAGTCCTGTCGCAGATCACCGCCATTACTAGTAAAAAAAAATTTACAATAAAAATGCCAACCACTTGTCGCCTGCCCACCGTCAAATGTTGGATGGGCGGTGCGGCTTTCGTTCTGGGTGGACGTGATATGACGGCCTCCCAGAACGGCCGCTGTCTCGTGCCCCCGGGGCCACGCAGTGCGGCGATCGCGTCCGCGCCGCATGGCTAGGACGCGCGCGACCCCGATCTGTGTAAAGAGCTGTGGCTACGGCTCTTTAACCATGTGATCGGCTGTGTCCAATCACAGCCGGTCACATGTAAACACAGGGATGCCGGTAATAAGCGCTCCTGGCCTCACACTGACAGAGGAGAGCCGATCAGCGGCATCTCGTGACAGGGGATAGCTAGGTATGTAATCAGGGCACTGATCATCAGTGCCCTGATTACAATTAAGTGCCCACCAGTGCCAGCAATGATTGCCCACCACTGCCAGCAATCAGTGCCAACCAGTGCCCACAATTGCCAGCAATCAGTGGCCATTAGTGATGCCAGTCAGTGCTGGCTATCAGTGCTAAGAATGTGTAGACTCCCACGCTTATGGTGTAAAAAAGCAAAGTGTTTGTAAAGAACTGCAGCCTCTATCAATAAATTCACCCAAGGGGGAAGTTAGAATGATATGGGAAGAGAAGGATAGAAATGGCGCTGTTCTTATATGTTTAGAGGGATTCCTTTAGTGTGTGCAAAATGGTGCGTAAACTGGGCAAAAGTGCAAAACATTGGCAGTTTTAGATGTGCAAAAACACAAAAAACAAAAAACAGAAAAACAAAAAAACAAAAAATGAATTAATAACCACTCTGGTGTGTGGAGATGTGTGTAGGTCTCCTAATCAGAGGACCGCTGACTGTGATAAATGCTCATAAAAAACAGAATCAAAACAAACATGTGCATTCAAACAAATAAGAAAATGATAAAAATGTACAGCAAAAATAGGACGTCCCAGTGACGAAACGCGTAGGGCGGGGCTAACAGCTTCATTGGATCACTTCCGGTTTTCGGGCTGTGGTGTGCAGATCATCCCGGCTTTCTGATTTTAACCTTTTTGCTTTGTAATTTTCTACTAAATGTGAGTACCCATCAATTATGTGAATAAACACTTGGATGTTTTTACGGTAATACACTATGGAGCTTCTCTCTTCTTTATATGCGGGCAATATAAGAGGCTAGTCGCTAGGAAACCACTTACACTGCAGACACGGAAGCATTTTGCAGACCCAGGACAAGAGGCTTTCCTATTCCACATGCTACACAGTGGCTTATACTGTGAAGATGAAATACCTCCTTGTGGGGTGAATAATTGCAGTGAGTGCGTTTCCTATGGGGCACCTTTTCTAAGAAGCACAGAATAATTTGAAGGAGCACATTGTCACTTTTTTTGGACTTTTTAGTACACCAGTATCTAAGGACTTTATATGCATGTTGAGTCCAGCACCACAGTATTATTATATACAGGTTACTTTGTGGAATTTTGCAAAGGAATATACCTATTTTTACTGTACATTTTTATAATTTTTCTATTTGTTTGAATGCACGTTTGTTTTGATTCTGTTTTTTATGAGCATTTATCACAGTCAGCGGTCCTCTGATTAGGAGACCTACACACATCTCCACACACCAGAGTGGTTATTAATTAAAAAAAATTGGGGGGGGGGGTTTGTTTTTCTGTTTTTTGTTTTTTGTGTTTTTGCACATCTAAAACTGCCAATTTTTTAAAACTTTTGCACAGTTTAGGCACCATTTTGCACACACTAGAGGAATCCCTCTAAACATATAAGAACAGCGCCATTTCTATCCTTCTCTTCCCATATCATGGCTATCAGTGCTGCCCATCAATGCTCATTACTGCTGCCCATCAATGCCACCCATCAGTGCCGCCTATCCGTGCCCACCAGTGCCACCTATCTGTGCCCAGTGCCACCCATCAGTGCCGCCCATAAGTGCTAATCAGTGCCACCTATCAGAGCCCAAAAGTGCGGCTTATTCGTGCCTCCTCATCAGTGCCACCTCATCAGCGCCCATCAATGAAGGGGAAAAAATACTTATTTACAAAATTTACTGACAGAAACTAAGAAAAACTTTTTTTTTCAAAATGTTTAGTCCTTTTTTTTTTTTTTTTTTTTAGGAATTTTTTTTAAAAAAAAAACAGGAGTGATTAAATACCACCTAAAGAAAGCTCTATTTGTGTGAAGAAAATGATAACAATTTCACATGGTTACAGTGTAGCATGACCGCGCAATTGTCATTCAAAGTGTGACATCTGTGTAATGTGAAAGCTGAGAAATGGCCTGGGCAGGAAGGGGTGTAAGTGCCCTGCATTGAGGTGGTTAACATATCCCCTATTTTGTAGACGCTATAATTTTTGCGCAAACCAATCAATATACGCCTATTGCGATTTTTTTTTTATACCAAAATATGTAGAAGAATACATATCGGCCTAAACTGAGGAAGAAATTTATTTTTATTTTTTTTACATTTGGTGGAAATTTATTATAGCAAAAAGTAAAAAATATAGTTTTTTTTATCAAAATTATCGCTCTTTTTTTTCTTTATAGCGCAAAAAATAAAAATCACAGAGGTGATCAAAAAATAAGCTCTATTTGTGGGAAAAAAGAGCATCAATCTTGTTTTGTACAATGTCGCACGGCCGTGCAATTGTTAGTTAAAGCGACGCAGTGCCGTATCGCAAAAAATGGCCTGGTCATTAAGGGGCCAAATCTTCTGGGGCTGAAGTGGTTAAGAAACAAAAGGATAAACAAAAAACTGTAACTGCCTAAAATGTGTTAGCTAGACCAGTGGTTCTCAATCTGGGGGTCGGGACCCCCTCAGGGGTCGAATGACAATTTGCCAGAGGACACCGAATCGGGGGTTGGTTCCTGAAGCCCGCACCGCTCTACCAACCTTTTTGTGACCGCCCAGCTGGGCTTTTCCTGGAGCCCGCAGCCGCCCACTCAGCCTCTTCGCAGCCGTCCATTCAGTTCACGGCATGGCTGGGGGGCAGAGACTAGAGGTCAGCTGACTGGTGAGGAATGTGAAGTGGGAGGGGCTGAAGGAGACCCTATCCTGATTTCAGCATAGGTGTCACTGCTACAAGACACCACAGAGCTGGAGACACAGTGAGTAACACTACCTGTGATTAGAGTTGCCATTAAAAGTCCCCACTACAGTTCTCAGATCAGCAGATGACTTTGATCAAGAGCACATAAGTTGGATGATCAGAACTCCCCCCAGCACTGCCACTTATCCCAACTCCCCGCCAGCACTGCCACTCATCTCATCCGCCCACCCCCCACCAAGGAGTAAGAGAAGGAATAAAAATAGAGAATACATGGAACGGAGAGGAAAAGAGGGGGGGAAACAAAGAAAAAGAATGAGAAAGAATAAGAAACACGGCTAGAGAGAGGGATGGGGGGAAAAAAACTCAAAAAATTAGGGTAGAGAGAGATAAAAGGGAAAGAAAGGAGAACAAAGAGAAAGAGTGGTACATCCTAAAATGTACCATAAGGGGTTTTAATACTATACGAGTGGAAGGGACTCAGGGAGCGCAAAATCTCTGTGGGTTAGGGGTGCAAATTACTTGTCTTGACTTGGGTGCTGACAACCCACACCACAAAAATAATTTTACTGTTAGGGGTCCCCACAACTTGGGAAATTTTATCAAAGGGTCACAACACTAGAAGGGTTGAGAATAACTGAGCTAGAGGCTTTCATTTTAAAGTCCCTTATGTATGGTCGATCTAATATGGCCCTCTCTGCTGGTTGACAATGCTGCTGCTCCATAGATACAGTGGACTAGTGAGTGTAGCCACCCTAATGCCGCGTACAAACGGTCTGACTTTTCGACCGGACTTGTCCGACGGAGGCTGACGGACTAAATCCGGCGGACAATCTGATCGTGTGTGGGCTTCACCGGACCTTCAGTGGACTTTTCCAGTCGCAAATCTGACGGACTTTAGATTTGGAACATGCTTCAAATCTTTACGTCGTAACTCCGCCGGACCCAGAAATCCGCTTGTCTGTATGCTAGTCAAAAAACCACGCTAGGGCCGCTATTGGCTACTGGCTATCAACTTCCTTATTTTAGTCTGGTATACGTCATCACGTACGAATCCGTCGGACTTTGGTGTGGTCGTATGTAGGCAAGTCCGGTCATTAGAAAGTCTGTTGAAAGTCCGTCAAAAGTCTGTCGAAAGTCTGTCGGACGGGCTGTCACACTTTTGTAGCTGAAAAGTCCGACCGTGTGAACGCGGCATAAGACAGGAAGTGTGTTTCTGACAGGATCACCAGGTAAAAGTAGAGGACAAAAAGCCTAAAAAAAAGTAAAACAAATGCAGCCACCCATTCTGATTGGTAAGCTGCAATATATTACATTTTTGTCATTAGGTTTAGATATCCTTTACCTTTTCTCAAAGATATATATATATATATATATATCTATATGTAGTTCTCCTACTCTAGGGGTTATAGAAATATGAATTTCTGCTACAAAGAACTGGAAAATTATTGTAAGTTTAACATGACTTGGACCAACTGGTTAACGTTTCTTGATGCAACTACCGTATATATACTCGAGTATAAGTCGATCCCAGTATAAGTCGAGGCCCTAATTTACCACAAAAAAATGGGAAAAACGTATTGACCCGAGTATAAGACGAGGGTGAGAAATGCACAGCTACAGTAAGAGCCCTTTCACACCGGGCCGCCTGCAGCGTCAGCGGTAAAACGCCGCTATTTTTAGCGGCGTTTTACCGTCGGATTTGCAACGTACTTTGGCCGCTAGCGGGGCGCTTTTACCCCCGCTAGCGGCCGAGAAAGGGTTAAAACCGCCCGCAATGCGCCGCAATAGCGCCGTTTTGCCGGCGGTATCCCAGCACTGCCCCATTGATTTCAATGGGGAGCAGCAGTTGAGGAGCGGTAAACACACCGCTCCTTCACCGCTCGAAAGAAGCTGTTGGCAGGACTTTTTTTCCCATCCTGCCAGCGCAGCGCTACGGTGTGAAAGCCCTCGGGCTTTCACACTGCAGACAATGGAGCAGCTGTTTGAGGGCGGATTGCAGGCACTATTTTTAACGCTATAGCGCCTGCAATACGCCCTTGGTGTGAAAGGGGTCTAAGTGGAAAAGAGGGTCAACAATGCCCATTTGCAGCCTCACTGTGCCCATTTGCATGCCTCACTGTGCTCATTTGCAGTCATAGGTCCCCTGAACTTCAAACTCGGTACTTAAGGTTTCCTAGATGCCCCCTAGCTGCAGCCAAAATTTGGGGTCTCTGAACCCAAAGGGTCCCAAAATGACATTGCTGCAGATGGACACAGTTGACCAACTTTGGGGCCCCGTATCTCTCCAAAGCTGGGGTTTCTAACACCAAGTGGCCCCGAGATACAGGGCCCCAAAAATCGGTTCAGAAAATGTCAAGCACTTTTCTGCAGCAGAGAATTACATTTTCTGAACCTACTTTGGGGCCCCGTATGTCGGGGCCACTTGGTGCTAGGAACCCCAGCTTTGGATATTTTATGGAACCAGTGGGTTTGCATGCCGAATTTGGGGTTCCTAGCACCAAGTGGCCCTGAGATACAGGGCCCCAAAGTCGGCTCGGAAAATGATTTTTTTTGCTGCAGAAAAGTGCTTGACTCGAGTATAAGTCGAGGGGGCACTTTCAGCACAAAAAAATGTGCTGAAAAACTCGACTTATACTCGAGTGTATATATATATATATATATATATATATATATATATATTAACTTAATTCCTATAACACTAGTCTACAAGAAGAAAGCCTTGGAAATGAAAGTAGCTACATTTTACCAGAATTGGGTCACCATTAAAAGAAAAATGGAGTCCTAAGTATTGATTGACTCCAGTTTCCAAGATAAAGACAAATGGAGTCCTAAGTATTAATTGACTCCAGTTTCCAAGATAAAGACAAATGGAGTCCTAAGTATTAATTGACTCCAGTTTCCAAGATAAAGACATATGGAGTCCTAAGTATTATTGACTCCAGTTTCCAAGATACAGCTTCAGGTCAAAATTTGCATCAAAATATTTCAAAATTACGAGGGCAATGTGCGATTATGCTCCATACTTTTTCTGCAAAATATGATATAGCAATGAGAATGGTGCCACAATCATTATAAATGTATCTTTTTTATTGATACCAATAATATAACTTTCCATTCATTTATAGGTTTTTCATGTAACATTTTCATGCTCCCTCCACACCATTGGGAAAGGCATGGACTTTTTCTTGTTTAGCCAATGACTCAGATAAGTTGCACATGTAATGTAACAATAACGAGGGTCCAACTCTTGTCTTGATCCCCTATTTTGCATCCAAAATATAGGTGGTATGCCTTTTTTTTACCACTGACGTCATACTGCACTTTTGAGATGAAAATGTAACCTCGCCACAAAATGTAGCAGATGTTATCTGCGTTGTTTGTACAGTTTTGAGGTATCTTGGCTTCTGAGGGAAAATATCGTGCAACTCTTCCTTGGAAAGGTTAGGCAATGACACTTTCACAAGCCACCAGATGTAATTGTATGATGCGTAGATCTAACCAAGACAAATGTACCTTGCAATAAAAGAACAATGAATTACAGTCAGGTAATAATCTTTAGTCTCAAAGTGAAGATAAATGTATACACTTCCATGTGGTACCATTTTCATTGTTCTACCTTACTTTGTGAAGAAGTTATGTGGCATCATAATCATCAGTAGGGATGGGCTGAACACACCCCTGTTCGGTTCACACCAGAACATGCAAACAGGCAAAAAATTTGTTCGAACACCGTTAAAGTCTATGGGACACGAACATGAAAAATCAAAAGTGCTAATTTTAAAGGTTAATATGCAAGTTATTGTCATAAAAAGTGTTTGGGGACCCGGGACCTGCCCCAGGGGACATGTATCAATGCAAAAAAAGTTTTAAAAACGGCCTTTTTTTGGGATCAGTGATTTTAATAATGCTTAAAGTGAAACAATAAAAGTGAAAAATTCCTTTAAATTTCGTACCTGGGGGTGTCTATAGTATGCCTGTAAAGGGGCGCATGTTTCCCGTGTTTAGAACAGTCTGACAGCAAAATTACATTTCTAAAGGAAAAAAGTAATTTAAAACTACTCGCGGCTATCATGAATTGTCGGTCCCGACAATACACATAAAAGTTCATTGATAAAAACGGCATGGGATTCCCCCACAGGGGAACCCCGAACCAAAATAAAAAACAAAGGTGTGTGGGGGTCTCCCCAAATTCCATACCAGGCCCTTCAGGTCTGGTATGGATATTAAGATATTAAGAGGAATCCCGCGCCAAACTTAAAAAAAAATGGCTTTGGGGTCCCCCTCAAAATCCATACCAGACCTTAAGGGGAACCCCGCGCCATAATAAAAAAAAATGGGGTGGGGTCCCCCCAAGTATCCATACCAGACAGTTATCTGAGCACGCAACCTGGCAGGCCACAGGAAAAGAGGGGGGGCGAGAGAGCACCCCCCTCCTATACCATACCAGGCCACATACTCTCAACATTGGGAGGGTACTTTGGGGTAGCCCCTCAAAGCACCTTGTCCCCATGTTGATGGGAAGAAGGGCCTCCAGCCCACAACCCTTGCCCGGTGGTTGCGGGGGTTTGCGGCCGGGGGCTTATTGGAATCTGAAAGCCCCCTTTAACAAGGGGACCCCCAGATCCCGCCCCCCCGTGTGAATTGGTAATGGGGTACAAATGTACCCCTACCATTTCACAAAAAAAGTGTCAAAAATGTTAAAAAAGACAAGAGACGGTTTTTGACAATTCCTTAATTAATGTCTTCTTCTTTCCCGCTTCTTCTTCCATCTTCTTCTGGTCTTACTTTGGTGTTCTTCTTCCTCCATCTTGTTCTTCCCAGGCTTTTTCCTCTGTCTTCCTCCGGTCTTCTCATCCGGCATCTTCCTCCGGCTTCTTCTTTTCCGCTTCGTCCTCCAGACGATCCGCCTCAATGGGAGTCTCCCGCTGTGTGACGCTTCTGTTCAGGTGACAGCTCTTATATAACGGAGGGTGGGGCCACCTGGTGATGTCCCGACCTGCCCGACCTGTTGCGTGCTCAGATAAGGGTCTGGTATGGATTTTTGGGGGGACCCTACGCCATTTAAAAAAAAAATTGACGCGGGGTTCCCCTAAAATCCATACCAGACCCTTCCTGGTATGGATTTTGAGAGGGACCCCCACGCCATTTTTTTTTAAATTCTGGCGCGGGGTTCCCCTTAATATCCATACCAGATCTGAAGGGCCTGGTATGGAATTTGAGGGGACCCCCACGCATTTTTTTTTTTTTTGCTTTGGGGTTCCCCTGTGGGGGAATCCCATGCCATTTTTATCAATGAACTTTTATGTGTATTGCCGGGACCGACAATTCATTACAGCCCTGAGTACTTTTAAATTACTTTTTTTCCTTTAAAAATGTCATTTTGCTCTCAGACTGTTCTAAACATGCCCTTTACAGGCATACTATAGACACCCCCCAGGTACGAAATTTAAAGGAATATTACACTTTTATTGTTTCACTTTAAGCATTATTAAAAATCACTGCTCCTTAAAAAACTGCAGTTTTTAAAACTTTTTTTTGCATTGATCCATGTCCCCTGGGGCAGGACCCAGGTCCCCAAACACTTTTTATGACAATACAATGCATATAAGCCTCCCATAGACTTTTAAAGGGTGTTCCGCGGCTTTCGAATTTGCCGCTAACACCCCAAATTGTTCGCTGTTCGGCTAACAGGCAAACACCCGATGTTTGAGTCGAACTTACGTTTGGCTTGAACATCGGGACCATCCCTAAACATCAGACACCTCCCTCCCTTGTAGGCAAATATACTCGCCTGTGTATAAATCTTTTTTGTTAAATATCTTGAAAACTTTAGCCAACAGGCACCTTTATCACCTGTTTTCTAATTCATCTAATCAAAATATGTAAGAATTGGCACATTTTACCTCGGAGGTCGCTAATTTCCCAAAATTTGTAGACCAGTGACTTTAGTGACTGTCACTGAAATTAAATTAAGAGTAAAAGATCTCTCTGGAAAGAACATAGTAAACACTTACCTCTCCTGTGCCTGCACCGCCAAATGCTTTTCTAATAAAGAGAATGTGTCAGACTCTTCATAAATTGACTTGTCCGGGGATGCCGATCTCCTGTTCTCCCACCATGCTCAGTGGTTCAGTCTGCTGGTCAACTACATCGCTGCTGTTTCCTAGAGATGTGAGGATTGCTCGAATGAACCAGTACAACACAACAGGAGACCAGGCGATTAACACTCCCAGATGTGTTTGTTTCTTCAGGCCTAGCTCTCTTCATTAGAGTGGGTTTAGATACTTTCTAACAGATCTAAAACCTTGGAAGGACACGCTATGGGTTGAATGGGCGCATGTTCTGTTTTGGTTGTGCAAATGAGAACTGAGAGAGGACACGCATTCCTTCTTAATTCTGCACAAGGAAACTTTGAATGATCAGATAACCAAGAATGAGCCAAAATAGGTTTAGGTTGGCTGAGCATTCACATTTATGTTATTTATAATACTTCCCATTACTGGTCTACTATGGAGTGGAAAGGCAACCAAAGTTAACAGACAATGCCGGTGATTTACTAAGACGAATGCGCTGCGCCGGTTCATACTTTAACGCCGGAAAAGTCATTAACCGAACGTGTGAACCGGCGCACTTTGAAGTGCAAAACGATAATAAATATGTAAACTGCAACTGGTGCTAGGGTAATTGCGGTTTTCTCATTGATAATAGCGCACGCCCAATCCAATTGGTTAATTTCATCTCATTGAATGTGTCTTGTCAGGCAATTAGTAGGTGTTTTTAGTTAATTAACCCTTTTGATGCTAATCTCATTCCTGTTACTTCTAATATATCTTTGAAATGCGTTTTTTTCTTTTTTTTACCCAAATCTTTCACTACATTACAAAGAACAGAAAAGTGTTTCTAAACCCAATAAATTAATATTTTCAGATCTTGACCTTTAAAGGTCTGCAATCAGATCTTATTTAGTGCAAGAGCCTGATCGATTTCCTATAATTTGAATTAATTGTTCAAGTGCGTCTTCCTATTACCTATTTTGCCAAAATATCGAGTTGGACAGAGATTGGCCAATCAGATTGCATAGTGCATGACCATCTTAAGTGCCAAATTTGGAATGTAGATGTGCCATGACCCACTTGTATTTTCCTAATGATATTTCTTGGGCATTATACAAGGCACATGAGAAACCACCTTTTTTCAAGACATGCTAGAGCGGGGGTCCCCAAACTATGGCCCTCCAGTTGTTCAGGAACTACAATTCCCATCATGCCTAGTCATGTCTGTAAATGACAGAGTTTTGCAATGCCTCATGGGACTTGTAGTTCCGCAACAGCTGGAGGGCCGTAGTTTGAAGATCCCTGTGCTAGAGTGATCAGGAATCTTCAAACTACGGCTCTCCAGCTGAACTACACATCTAATGAGGCATTGTAAAACTTGGACATTCACAGACATGACTAGGCATGATGGGAATTGTAGTTCCTGAACTGGAGGGCCGAAGTTTGAAGACCACCTGTGCTAGACCATTATTATGCCTCCAGAATTGGGAGCGTGGCATCTACCCAACTTCTCTCTGCTGGTGGACACAAGAACCTACATCTATAGATATATATTTGTGCAGCACAGTGGTGTAGTGGTTAGCACTTTCACCTAGCAGCAAAAAGGATCGCTGGTTCAAATTCTGGTTCAAATTCTGCCCATGACACCATCTGCCTGTGTTTGCATGTTTTCCCTGTGCCTGCGTGGGTTTCCTCCGAGTACTCCGGTTTCCTCCCACACTCTAAAAACATGCTGGTAGGTAAATGAGATCCTGTTTAAATTGGCCCTAATATGTATGAATGTGTGTTAGGGACCCACACAAACACCACCCCATGTTAAAAAAAAAAACTAATTCTTAATTTGCAAATAAGGATCATTTCTTCCTCAGAGAACAGTGAGCGGGGCATGGTGGTGGGAAGAAATTAGCAGCAGTACAAGCAACTTCCTGTAGGGGGTGTGATGTCACTCCTGTGTGCTGGCCACCGTTTCCGGGTACCAGATATGCACCACGGGTACATACCTCCCCGCACACAGCAGTTGTGCAGGAATCCAGTTTTTAGGGAAATTAATAGTAAAGCAGATTTCCAGGACTGGACTAACAAATGTTTCTATTGAAAGGCAACTGGTGTTTTCTATTAAACAAGGTCTAAATGGGCCATTGACATGCATCACTGTTGAACTTAGGAATGTGTCTTTGCAAAGTTATTCTAAATGAAATAATTAATTATTTATGCTTGCAGATAGAGTGCAGAGGGATTAAAAATCTTGTCAGTTTTTGGGGATACCTGCATCCCTGATAGGGTGAAGACACCTCCCAAATTTTGCCACTTTCTCCTTTAAATTTATTCACTTCCTGTCACATAGTCAAACAGGAAATGAGGGTAAAACCTTACCAATGTCCTTCCTTGGGGACACACAGGTCAATCCAAATAGTGTCCGTATTAGGCAAATTGCACTCTAGCATTTTCCTGTGTACACCCCAAATTATTATAATTAGGTATCTAGGACTTTGGGGTTTATTTACTAAAGGCAAGTGCACTTGGAACTGCAGTTGCTGGAGATCCGAGGGGGACATGCAAGGGGGGGGGGGGGGGGGCAAAAAAACAAAAACAAGCACAGCATCTTTGCTTCTACATGATTGGATGATAAAATCACCAGTGATTGCCCTCAGATTTACAGCAAGTACACTTGTATTGCAGAGTGTATTTGCCTTTAATAAACCCCAAAATACCTAATAATTTGGGTTGTACACAACAAAGTGCTAGAGTGCAATTTGCCTAATGGGGACACTAGTTAGATTGACCTGTGTGTCCCCAAGGAAAGACATTGGTAGGGTTTTACACTCACTTCCTGTTTGGCTATGCGACAAGAAGTGAAGCCAATTTTAAGAAAAGGGACACAAAGTCCAACCTAAAAAAAAAAACACAAGCAGGGGTTCTAACACTCCCTTGGTTTCCCTCAAATGCCCACAATAAGAAAAGGATTGTCTGGAGCTCGAAAGCTCTCTCTTGTGCTAAAGAGCAGTGCTCTAAATCAGTGGTTCTCAACCCTGTCCTCAAGTACCCCCAACAGGCCACGTTTGCAGGTTTTCCTTCATCTTGCACAGGTGCTTTAAATTGCAGTCAATAGTTTGGTATTTTGGACAGCTATTTTAAATAAGATAAATTCACAAAACATGTCCTGTCGGGGGTACTCGAGGACCGAGGCTGAGAACCACTGCGCTAAAATGGAAAATGGAATACTTAACTCTCTGTAATTTTCCTTTCCTGGTGCCTATCCATGGCAGCATACGCACAATCCATGCATAGGCTAGCATGAAGGCACCAGGAAAGTAACTTTTAGACAAATCACACTTTTTTTGATTTACCATGCCAATCAGCCTAGTTAAGCTGCAGCTGGGAAATCTGTTGCATGAAACCAAACCAGAAAAAAAAAAAACTTTGCTACACATTTTATTGGTCAACAAAACAGGACTTGGAAAAGAGCAAGGAAAGCAAAAAACAAAAACAAACCATGTATGTTTTTTAATCAGAAAAAAAAAGTTTTATTTTGTTTGTTCATTATGTCAAATACATAATATACAGGATATTACAGAATATAGTAGAAAATGCAGTTGACATGTTATTTAGTCAAGCTTGTATTACATTCCAAATATGTGGCAGAACTTATAAGAAACACATGTATGTTAATTTGAGACACTAAAAGAATATGGTTTTTGAGGTCTGACCATCTTGAGAAAGATTTTGCTAATTAGTGCAGCACAGACAAATCAAAGTGAACCTACAAATGACACATTGACATCAAAAATATGTCAGGGGAAAATATCACCCACCAAAAAAATACAATAAACTAAAGTAACAAATAAATTGCATAAAAACACATCTGTTTTGCAACAACATAACAAACAAAATACAAATAGAAAATACATGTGTTACAAACTAGATAAGGACACCCAAATGTACTCTCTTGCTGGCCTACACACACAATCTTGCCTCTTTTCAGAGCGAGGTAAAGAATGCTATGTGCAAGCTTTATATAACATAGGTTTGTGTGCTAATGAGGCAATTGAAAACACATGCACAGTCCATGAAACATACAAAATGCAAGTTCACCCAATGTAGAGAATGAACAATGTGGGTACACCTGTTAAGGATGTCCTTATATTACTAACCCAAAAAACACACTCTGAGCATGCCCAGAAACATCCAAGTGCTGTTCACACATACAAAAAGCAAAAAAAAAAAAAACAAAGTCCATGAGCATGCCCAGACCAACCCAAATGCAGCTAGCACAAAATAAGCCACATTCCTGTCAAAAATTAAGCACATCATCCAGCATGTCCTTATTTAAGGTTAAGAAAAAAGAAGGTGGAAAAAAAGTACTGGACTGCATCAAAAACGCAACAAAAACATATCATAAACGCACTGGAGTGCATCAAAACCGCACATGCAGAAAAGCATCTGGAACGCATCTGGACTGCGTTTCTATGGAATGAACTAGCCCTAAAGTTATTAACTTGGGGGGCTTACTCTGCCTGTAAAGTGGTGCATCTGTAGCATGTATCCAAAATGCTGCTTCAAAGATGTACGGCTTTAGAGAAAACGTACAAATCGACATTGCAGCTGCAAGATTTTAACACAAAACCAAAAAATAGCCTGCACCCCCAATACATACAAGGTCATTTGGGTCTGTAAAGGCTTAAAATGAGAACCCCGACGTGAAAAATACCACCCCAAACTAAAAAAATATTGTGCCCCTCCCACACACTAACAAACCCCTTGCCAAGCACACCGCAAGCCAGCCCATGAAAGGGGGGTAGATGCTTGGGCGCAGGAGGGGCTCGGGCACGCCAAAAGTCAAGCACCTTGTTGCCATATTCAGGGGACACGAGCCTCTTCCGCACAACCCTAGGCTGGAGTTGTGGGGGGCTGCAGACAGGGGGCTTTACGGAATGTGGAAAGCCTCTTTAAACTAGTGGGTACAAGGTGCTTTGTGGTTGGTATTGGGCTAACCCCAACATGCCCCAAAGGCAGCCAGCTATGTTGAATGCATGGGGCCTTGTATGGTTCAGGAGGGAGTCAGGCGATCGCTCTTATCGCCCCTTTCCTAGCTGGCCCTGTTGTATGCTCTGAAAAAAGATGTGGTTTGGTGGTTTGGTGAAGGCAGCTCACAGCCTTTGGAGAATGGAGTGTGGAGTTCCCCTTTAAAAGCAAAAGCAAGCCCAAGGAAATCATATGCATTAGAGGGGGAAGGTTAAATGCCCTTTTAGGAGCTAGAGGAGCGAGAGTGTTTTTACATAATTTTAACAAGGTGCACGTCACATGTTGGCAACGTAACATTCTAACATGACCTGTGTGCATATAGCCTTAAAAAAATAGTTTAGAAAAGTTAAAAGTTTAGAGTTGCGCCCATTCAACCCACGCAATTGCATTTGCGTTGCTTGACATTTACTAAGATTTCGGGCGCGCAGTGAACAAACGCATTTGAACGAGCGCAAGAACCACTTGCGCATGCGCAGTGCTTATATTGACCTCACGCAGTTCTAAACGTACATGCAGGCACAGCAGGCTTGCTCAGAAAAAGTTACTTTCTCATTCTATTTTGGGCATATTTGTTACTTGGGCAGTTGTTACTAAACTTCCTCACATCACCCCATAATATTGGCACCTCCATCTTCTGTTAATATTGAATTGAAGATGCCGTGCGTCATGTCCATAGTGGCACTCAGATTTCATTCTCCCGTGCGCCGGGATTGCTATAGTAAATGGGGATTAGCGCTCTGTTACCGGCGCAAACGTTTCGTAAATATGAAAATGTGCATTGCGCCTCGCCATGCGCCTCTACTCATGGCGCAAACGTTTCGTAAATATTAAATTGTGCATTGCGCCTCGCCGTGCGCCTCTACTCATGGCGCAAACGTTTCGTAAATCAGCTTCAATGTTTTAAAACCTTTCCCATCTTAATCATAGACCGTTGGTTGCAAGCAATCACTTTTTAAACTAAGATGATGTAGTTGTTAGATTTGTATTTTTGTCAAATCGACTCTTTTGAAAATCAGCCAATAGAATCTAAATATCCAAAAGCATCCAAAGATGATCATAGATGTTAGAGGGTGATCAGACATCTAAAGGTCCCGTAGTACAAAGCACTTCTAGTTTAGATGTATTTCTGGTTGATACCCACAAAGGGCAGCTTATACATCTCAGGTCTAGTTCTGTAAGCAGTCGCTCTTTCTGAACGGTGCAATGTTTATTCCTACTTGATTGCAGATATGTATGCTTTTTTAATTTAATTTTATTGTTTAGTAAGCTTATTTTTCCAAGAGATAGATTCCTTCATTCGCCATGTCGTTGGGAACTATGCAATGATTTCCTGAGCTGCACCGGAAGGTCTCTTGGGTACCCTTTATACTTTATACTTACAGGAGTGGATCAGACGCCGCCGTGATTTTGATATACCAACCCGCACATGCTGTAGACACCTTAATGCTGGGCATAGCACAGTCACATGTGAGTGCAATCTTTGTCAATTTTTTAAAAAACATTTTTAATAAAACTTACTACACTATAAGAGATCTTCTTTGTGTCCGTGGTAGAGTCTGTTCACTTATCCTCAGCCTTTCCTGGAGGGGGTCCCATAGTTGAGAGATGTCTACCTAGGTTCCATCTAGTCCATTCAATCAAGGCACAATTTGACCTACTGTAAAAAGTGGTCAAACACCTCTGGTGACTTGCCATCTACCTCATCATGAGCACTCGTGGTGAAGCTTGTTTTTGAAGGAACATCAAACAAGAAAATTTTATATGTATATGGTGTTGGGATTGTCACTTTGGACTTTATTAGTTTGCTTTTTTGCACATGGTATACCTATATCAATTTTTTATGATGTATTCATTCATTCAGTTTTTTTTTTTTTAGCACCAACACCTTTACCTTTGCTCAATCACACTTTATACTTTGTTATCTTGACTACCTCACTGTACTAAGATAAACCTTTGTTATATTGTTTTATCTGGTTGTGAACCTTATAAGAATTTTTTTTCCTACTTTATGAAAATGAAAAAAAAAAACGATTAAAACAGACATCTAAGAGGTCCCCATGGACATTGTTGGTTCTCAGATATCTAAAGGTGTCCATAGATGTTAGATGGTTATCAGGCATTGAGAGGTGCCCCTGGATGTTGGATGGTGATCAGACATCTAAAGTTGACCGTGGACGTTAGATGGTGATCAGACAACTAAAGGTGTCCATGGACATTAGATAGTGATCAGACAACTAAATGTGTCCATGGACATTAGATGGTGATCAGACATTTACAGGTGCCCCGTCTTATAGACTTTAGGTGGTGATAAGACATCTAAAAAGGTACCCACTGATGTTAGATTTTGATCAGGCAGCTAAAGGTGCCCATGGACATTAGATGGTGATCAGACATCTAAAAGTACCCCAGCCTAGGGACTTTAGATGGTGGTCAGACAACTAAAGGTGCCCACGGATGTTAGATGGTTATCAGACATCTAAAAGGTGCCCATGGACGTTAGATGGTAATCAGACATTTAAAAGTGACCATGGGCATTAGATGGTGACCAGACATCTACAGTATGTGTCAGCCTTCTTCCCAAATGCTGTTCTTTGGGGTGGGAAGAAATTGAATGTCCAATCTTTCACTGATGGCCAGGTCATGCACTTCCTAAAAGGCTAACTGATGCAAGACATTTACAAAGAAGGTGAGAACTTCAAATTAATTTTTGTATGATCCCAAGTTATTGAGAGATATTACAGTCTGTTACAATATTGTTCTTAAACATAAATCAGTCTTTTAATATTAAAAAAAAGCATATGGGTTGCACAAGTATAAACAGAGTGATGTGGATGGTTCAGAAACTATTTGTCCTATGCAATGTAAAGACAGTATATAAGACAGTGCAAACAAAAATATAAATTCTGACATTATGAGAAAATGATATGACATTCATAATAATATATATATATATATATAAATATATATATATATATATATATATATATATATATATTTAATCTCAAACAATCTAACAGTAAAATAAAGGAATTTAGTAAAAAAGAAAAAAGACTTTAATAAATTAAAAGGCATCAAATAGAACCCGCTGCTGATGTAGGAAAGAGTCTGTAACCCTTGACCATCCCTTGTGGTCACCAAACACTCACAGTACCCACCAATGTGACTTCCTCTGGATGCATTATGTTCTAATGACTATGTGTTGTCTGCATTTTTGTGTCAGCCCAAGTGAAGACAATTGGGGGCTTATCATTGGCTCGGGAATAGTCTTAAAAGAATAGGGATTGTCTCTATTTACAGTCTCAGAGAACCACAAAGTCACACCCTTACATTTTTTATTAATAAGCAGAAAGATAATCAAAGCTTCGAAGTGATAAGACTAAACTAATTAAAACATAGAAGTGATCCAGCCACTTCCCTCCACTAACCTGGTCCAAAAAGCCAAGACAAAGCACAATGTAAGAAAACTTCTTGTGGCCATCCCTCCTTATTACTTGGCCTTGTTCAGTTGTCAAATGACATAAGCCCTCTTCATCAAACTCGGAAAATTGCATTGTTTTGCTTTTATCAAAAGAACACAGTAATCAGACTTTCTGCAACCCATACTGATCTTAGAGGGTGGCTTACTGGATCAGTATATGGGATCTACCATAAATGACTTGGTATTTAATGGAGCATCCTATATGACTGCTTATACTGGCCATTAATGTAATGATAATTACTGATCAACCTTGGATGCATTTGTTGCAAGCTTCATTCGCAAAGCAATGATAACTATGGAATTTTTTGGCAATTGGTTTTTCTACCAGGACTAAAAATTCATTTTTTGGGGAATTTATTTATTAATCAAGCTACCCATTTAGAGCAATTGGTTTTTCAGGCTCCCTTTTAGAAAGAGTGGGAGCAAAAAGAAACAATATTTTGTGATCCTAGTACTAGTTACTCACATTCAATTTGTTCAGTGATATCAAAGATGTTTTGTAGCTTATCCACATGTACTTGTAAATAGGGTAAGCCCTTTTTGGGGGCTTGGGCTGCTACCTCTGGGTACGGTCTCAAGGTTGTTTCCGCATGTACTTGTAAAAGGTAGGTAAAAAGGAGCGCCCGATATCCAATAAACTGCTTGATCACTTGTCCCTACTTTCAATAAAACAATCAAAAATTCACCTTCCAGCTTGCATTTCATTGGATATTGGGCACTCCTTTTTACCTACCTTTACAAGTACATGCGGAAACAACCTTGAGGCCGTACCCAGAGGTAGCAGCCCAAGCCCCCAAAAAGGGCTTACCACCACCTTTCTGATAATTTGGGCAGAAATGATCGGGAGAGAACCCTTCCAACCTACCCCCACTATTACCCACCCATAGACCCACAACTGAGTAAATCAGTCCAGCACGATCTCCAACCTTAAAGAGCTTGTAGCTTATCCAAGCCACTTTTTCAGTTGCAATGAGTATCAGGAAGAACACCTGAAACCAATCCCCATGGAATGTGTAGATGTTGATTGTTCAAGAACAGGATGGGAGGTGTATGAGTTGTAGAACCACCCATCATTTTCACACCTCCCATCCTGTTCTTGGACATTCAAGGTCTACACATTCCATGGTGGTTGGACTAGTATTAGGTGTGTGTAAAGAAATGCTAAGGAATCTTTCTACCTCTCATTGGAACTGAAGAAGTGGATTGAATAGCCTCCACGACATTATAGAACAAGTCTATTTGAATGTGATTAACTACTACTAGATATACCATGACCTGGATAAATAAGAACCTTTCCAGAATAATTCCATATTGGTATCCAAATATGCAGCCAAGGGAAAATGACAATGACACAATTTACAGAGCATAGACTGAACGTTAATGGATGTAGAGCTCCCAGTAGCTAAGAGTATTTTCCCAGAGGAGGTTGCTGGTCTTGATAGAGTCGGTGAGCTGTCTACTGACATGAGTGTGTCATTGAGGTTGGGAATGTGCAAAGACAGGTCAGGATGGAGGGTGTGTATATAGGGTGTGCAAAACAACAAGCTAGCAATAAAGGTACCCACAGGCATAGGAATATGGTTTGGAAATTTGACCGCCATCATATAATGGCATAGAATTATGGTGGTGTACTCATGGTTAATCACAGTGGCTGAGCGTACATGTTTATACACTGTGCAGAGACCTCAATCTCAAACATATTTTGAAAGAACAATACTGAGCAACTGGAAAATCCTATACCAGTCCATTCTTGTCTCATTGGCTCAGAGGTGACTACACTGGTAGACCGACAATTATTTCCCAACCATCTGTTGTCGACTGGACAATAATTGTCCTATAACTATGGGTAGATAGTGGAGGACGCCAGAAGCCATCTCTGTAAAAAAACAAAAGCAGCTTTTTCCTATAAATATTTTGTTACGCAACAGCTTTTTCAATTTCAGTACCTATTATAAAAAATCTGGTTATATTTCAAAATGTTTTATAATTCCTGTATTTAACATCAGCACTGTCTTTGACATGTTGGCTTATTTCCTATAGTAACACATTCTCTAGATACCGTAGTTTAACCTTTCTAATTTATATACCTGTTTGTGCCTTATTGCTGGAACGGTTTCTCCTGATTTGACTCTTTGCATTTGGTACCAACTAGTCATGAGCCAGAGTTCATGTATTTTCTATTGACCAACTATGTAAGTGGACACAGAACTGACCTCATATGTATGGGGACATTTTACCGACTAACAATGTAGGGGGCCTTCTCCACAGACTGCTAAGTAAAGGGGGGGGGGGGGGTATTTACACTGGCCATCAATAAAAAGGTTCCCTTAACTAAACACTAATCTAAAGAGGTCTTTTTCAATGCCCACCTATGTAAATGGATCTTAAGAGGGGCCTTTACGATGACCCTTACCCATTACCATTAAAACACATTACAAGCAAAATACCCTAAAGCTTACAAAAACACAAATAAAAAATTCATATTTTAAATTACAGAGTTGTAAAGAGTACCTTATAAAGATGATTTCGGGGGCGTGAACAAAATTTTGCCATAAGGCATTGTGAATTCTAGGTACAAACTTGCCAAAATGCAATCACCTATGGACTTTAATGTGTATAACAACTATTCTTTTTTTAAATTCTGTATAAGTGTATATTGTAAAAAAAAAAAAAAAAAGTTGCATAAATGCTGTATGTGCGTTTTATTAATTTTCCAAGTGTGATTGAACCTTAACATACTATTTTATCACATGACTTCTGTCCAATCAGAGTGCTCTATTATCACTGATGGGTACCTGGCTACATTTCTGGGATCAGGTGAAATGAACAGTCGTTTCTAACATCACACACGATGTCATGAGGTCTTATATGAAGTGTTGACCAATCTATTGATGTATTAGTATCAGTAGTGATGTATTTAGGAGATAGGGACCAGTCCACTGGGGACGTGGTGTCACAATGTGGCCTGCAGATGACAGATGAGACCTCAGTGAAGGTTATGTTTGTAGAAGGAGTTAGATGTTCCAGCAGCACAAATATTTCAGAAGATAGATGTCTTAACCTGCATCAGACAAAATATCTCCACGAGTACAACCTGGAAAAATATTAACGGATCAGATGGTGCACCAAGCTCGTCCAGTGGCACATTGTATTTCAGCGTGTTGACCTGTCTACTCATATATGGTTTCCATGTTATAACCTAAGCTGCAAGCCAGTAGAAGGAAAAGGGTCCTCGAAAAGCATAGATTATTTCAAGCCACCCTTGTGTAGAAAGCTTTCGGTTTCTCCATATGAAGTTTATTTCATAAAGCCACTTTTCTGACATATAAACCTACAGGCACCTATCATTTTACAGTGCAAGACCTCTAATGTAGTTCACTGTCCAGCATTGACCTCTATGAAGGGATCTTCTGACCGTGCGTCTGTGTACTTCATATGTCTGCTTCCACAAGGTGTACCGAATGCATTGGTCTTCTTCATCCGGCAATACGCGCCAACACCAACTGCCACCATAACGAGAACGATTGCAATTAAAGAGATAATGGTCGTCTGCATGTGTTTTATCTTACTGTGTGGGTCTCCAGGACCTTGCGGTTCGATAGGCTTACCTTCGCCTGAGGAGAAAACAAAATAAAGGTAAAACCCAGGTAAACACAATAACCCCGTGGCACAGAGTGTATACTAATATGCAGCCCCCACTGGACTGGGCTTTTTTTCCGTGGTGTATCTGTCTTTGTGCTGGGAGCGTGCCATGGACAGAGACCGAGGGTCTTACAGAGAGCCGCGGGCCCCATACTAATGATCGGGGACCTGAAACTCCCAATTCCAGGTCACCTGATCGCCTCTGATTGGCTATCATAGTGATCAGTCACATGTTTTCTCTCTCTCAGAATGGAGGAGAGAGATACATTGTATCTCTCTTTTTCCTTGCAGAGATAAAAAATAAATAAAAAACAACTGTGAGTAAAAAAAAAATAAAGTAAAAATACTACTAATAAAATTTTTAAAAAATACCTAGATCAAGGTTTAATCTTGGTGGTAGGTTATGGTAGTAGCAAGAAGTATACACATATATTTTACTTTTTGGCCAGTTTTCCTTTGATAATAATAAAAAAAAAGACCAGGAAGTATCCATTACCATTTACCACCAAATGAAAGCCCAATTTGTCCTAAAAAAACCCACGGTATAATCCACCTGGATGCACAAAGTACTTGTGATGATAAGTACGGTTTTACTAACACATGTCAAATTTGCAAAATTGTGCTTAGGCATTAAGATTTGTTTTACTCTCAACTCTCAACCCCCGTACACGCGATCGAAGTTTCCTAACAGCAAAACCGTGGAATTTTGTCCGAAGGGTGTTGGCTCCAACTTGTCTTGCATACACACGGTCACACAAATGTTGGCCAACAATTACGAACGTAGTGACGTACGGCAAGCCAATAAAAAGAAAGTTCAATAGTCATGTGATATCTCCATTATGAACGCTAGTTTTACAAGACCGAGCGCTTCCGGGTTTGATTCCGAGCATGCGTGTGTGTACCTTGGACTTTTGTCCGACGGACTTGTGTACACAACACTCGCTCGAAAAGTCCAACAACAAACATTTGTTGCGGAAAATTTGAGAACATGCTAGCCAACATTTGTTGGCGGAAAGTCCGACAACAATTGTCCGATGGAGCATACACACAGTCGGACTTACCGCCAACAAGCTCACATCCAACATTTCCCGTCTGAAAATCCGATCGTGTGTACGCGGCATTAGACTGTTTTCCTGTTTGTAGAATCTAACCAAGTATTGTAATGCATTCATGTTATACCTCGGGCCAGGTTGATGTTTGCCTTGTTGTGGTCTAGCGGTGTGGTGTTCAAGTTACTGGGGGCCGTAGGTTCTGCTGGTTCTGTGGACTGCCCAATGTTCTGGTCCCGGCTTTGTGTCGAGGACTTCATGCTGGTCACAGGGGCTGTTGTTGGAGCGTTGGTTGTCGTGGTGGAAGGCTTCTCATTGGTGCCCTTAGAAAAATCTTTCTGAGAGGTATCCTCCTGACAGTTGCTGCCTGTGGGGGGAAAAGGCCAAATATAAGGTCTACAAATTCCCACCATACAAAAATCACTAAACTTTTTTTTCTTCAGCTGCTACTTTTTGCCTATTGAAGCAGTATTAAAACCAAAAGCAAATATTATTTATATTGCAGCTTACCAATTCTTAGATGTAATGGCTGCATTCGTTTTCCATTTTAGTTTTTCTTTCTTCTATTTTCATCTGGTGATCTGGCCAGTAAGTCTGTTGTTTTTCAAAAGAATAAGCTCCCTTCCAGATGTATCAGTTTAGATGGATGAGACAAATCATTTACCACTGACAAGGGTGCTTAGAATGATCAGCTTTTATTTATGTAAAACCTTTATCCCAAAAGAAAAAAAACTGTTTGCTGTAACTGATTATAAAGTGTGAGCTGGAGTTTAGCTTTAATAGATGTGTATCTAAATCTTCTAATACATTCTACTTCTACATACATTTAATCCTCCCCTCCCACCCAGACTGGTGCCCCCTGTGCGTCTTCATCCAGAGTGGGGGCGCTCTAATACGGGAGGTGTTACTGGCCAGATCACCAGGTGAAAACAGAGGGGAAAATGCCTAAAAAAGGAAAACAAATGCAGCCACCACATCTAATGATTGTTAAGCTGCAATATATTACATTTTTGGTTTTGGGTTTAATACCGCTTTAAAGTTTAATTGAGTTGACATAGTAGCTTTATGAACAGATAAAGGGGATGGCAAATAGATTTGATATTTTTTATTGGGTCAGTTAAAAGAGAAGCATGGCATTTTTTTTTTTTTTTTTTTAGAAATCATACTTACCTAGGTGGATGCAGCATTGATGTGATCATCTGTCCCCAGCCGACTCTAAGACTGAGAACTGAGCAATGAAACACTGCCGATTGCTCAGACCTCAGGGCTCCATGAGCAGAGAGCCAGCGACTGTCAGTTACCGCTGTCTGCTCTGCCCCTCCCCCCACGTGAGCGCTGGGCTGGGGAGGGGGCAGGAGTGACTGGTTCGGGCTCTCACTGAGAGACTGAGCCGGATGTCGGTCGAGGCTCCTGGGTAGATGCCGACCATGGGCGTGTACACAGGGTGTGCCAGGTGTGCCTGGGTACACCCTAATTACCCTGTGCGGTGCCGAATCCCCCTGCTTCCCGTCTCCCCCCTGCAGGTGCTGCCAGCTTCTCTCCTCTCCTCCCAGGAGCGAGGAAGGGGTGGGTAAATATTTCATTAACCGGCCCCTTCCTTATCTGAATGAACACAGTGAGTGATCTGTACCGATCACTTCAGTCTTCATTCTTAAGCATAGTAAACTAGGTTTACTGCAGGCTGCAGAGAAAGGGACTGGGGAATCGTTTTCAGAGTTTCTTTCTCTGTCTCGAAAGTAGAGTTGTACGATTCTGGATAAAATGAGAATCACGATTTTTTTGCTTCGAATAAAGATCATGATTCTCGGCGTAACATCATCTTTCACATTATACAAACAAATTGGGCTAACTTTACGGTTTCGTTTTTTTTAATTCATTGAAGTATATTTTTTCCTAAAAAAATTGCTTTTGAAAGAACGCTGCGCAAATACAGCACGACATAAAATATTGCAACAATTGCCATTTTGTTCTCTAGGGTCTCTGCGATAGATAGATAGATAGATAGATAGATAGATAGATAGATAGATAGATAGATAGATAGATAGATAGATAGATAGATAGATAGATAGGATAGATAGATAGATATAATGTTTGGGGGTTCTAATAATTTTCTAGCAAAAAAATACAGGATTTTAACTTAAAATTTATAAAAATGCCATAAATCTATTCCCTATTTTGTAGACACTATAACTTTTGCGCAAACCAATCAATATACGCTTATTGTGATTTTTTTTTTTGTAACAAAAAATATGTAGAAGAATACATATCGGCCTAAACTGATGAAGAAATTATTAATTTTTTACATTTTTTTTTGGATATTTATTATACCAAAAAGTATAAAATATTGTTTTGGTGTAAACCCAGCCTAGAGCGGAACTTTACTCATAACAACTTATTAACAAATAGTGTTCTTTAGCAAGGAACATACAGTATCTCACAAAAGTGAGTACACCCCTCACATTTTTGTAAATATTTTATTATATCTTTTCATGTGACAACACTGAAGAAATGACAAGAGCTACAGATCATTGAGGGAACCATGAATACCAACATGTACTGTGACATACTGAAGCAGAGCATGATCCCCTCTCTTCGGAGACTGGGCCGCAGGGTAGTATTCCAACATGATAATGACCCCAAACACACCTCCAAGATGACCACTGCCTTGCTAAAGAAGCTGACGGTAAAAGTGATGGACTGGCCAAGCATGTCTCCAGACCTAAACTCTAATGAGCATCTGTGGAGCATCCTCATACTTAGGGTGGAGGAGCGCAAGGTCTCTAACTTCCACCAGCTCTGTGATGTCATCATGGATTAGTGGAAGAGGACTCCAGTGACAGCCTGTGAAGCTCTGGTGAACTCCATGCCCAAGAGGGTTAAGGCAGTGCTGGAAAATAATGGTGGCCACACAAAGTATTGACACTTTGGGCCCAATTTGGACATTTTCACTTAGGGGTGTACTCACTTTTGTTGCCAGCGGTCTAGACATTAATGGCTGTGTGTTGAGTTATTTTGAGGGGACAGCAAATTTACACTGTTATACAAGCTGTACACTCACTACTTTACATTGTAGCAAAGTGTCATTTCTTCAGTGCTGTCACATGAAAAGATACAATAAAATATTTACAAAAATTTGAGGAGTGTACTCACTTTTGTGAGATACTGTACATTCCACATTAATAATTATGTTACCAAAATTACCAGGAGTGCTGGCGGGGGACCCAAAAAAGGAGGATTGGGGCTGCTCTATGCGAAACCACTGCACAGAACAGGCCTTTCATGGCTAAGCCTATTTCTGACATTTGTTGCTTACAAGTTAAAATCCATATTTTTTGCTAGAAAATTATTTAGAACCCCCAAACATTATATATATATTTTTAGCAGAGAATCTAGAGAATAAAATGGCGATCATTGCAATATTTTATGTCACACGGCATTCACGCAGCGGTCTTTCAAACGCAATTTTTTTAGGAAAAAAGACACTTTCATGAATTCAAACCAAACGAAACGGTAAAGTTAGCCCAATTTTTTTGTATAATGTGAAAGATGATGTTACGCTGAGTAAATAGATACCTAACATGTCATGCTTTGAAATTGCGCACACTCATGGAATGGCGACAAACTAGGGTACTTAGAAATCTCCATAGGCAACGCTTTTTAAAAAAAAAAAAAAGTTGTGACTCGTAGCAATACCTCTTGTGTGATTTAAACACCATTTACATATGCCGGTGCGACTTACGTGTGCGTTTTCATTGCTGCGCGAGCTCGCGGGGACGAGAAGCTTTAAAAAAACATTTTATTTTTTAAATTTTTTTTACATTGTTACATTTAAAAAAAAAAATATTGATCACTTTTATTGCTGTCACAAGGGATGTAAACATCCCTTGTGACAGTAATAGGTGGTGACAGGTACTCTTTATGGAGGGATCGGGGGTCTAAAAGACCCCATATCCCTCCTTTGCACTTCAAAAGTATTCAGATCGCCAAAAACAGCGATTGTGAATACTGTAATTTTTTTTTCAAAACGGCGCCATTGGCAGCCGAGTTGTGACGTTGCTTCCGTGTTTACACATAGACTGGAATGAAGCCGTTTCCGGCTTGGTTTCAGTCTCACTCGACGGAAGTGCCGGATCGTAGATCGGGTCTCCCGATGGGATGGGAAGAGCGGCAGAAGGCGGCGGGAGGAGGGGACGTCCCCTCTCGCTCCTCCGGTATAACAGCCGAGCGGCTTTTAGCCACATCGGTTGTTATCCCTGAAGAGCCGACCGCCCGCTCTAAAGAACGCTACCGGGATGAGGCCGCATATGTGCGTACGGTCGGCGCTAAGGGGGTATGATAGGTTTTTGTTTTTTTATAAATGCACCTTTAATGTCACTTTAAGATGGCTAACATTGTGCATTTAGCCTTACCTCTTCTGTCAAGGCACGCAATTAGTTCTTTCACCAAGGGTTGATCTTTTTTAGCGCAGAATATTCCACTTTCCAACTTAAATCTGGAAAATAGAACGATGGAATTAGGAAATCAAATATTAAATTCAAACCTAAATAAACCTAATACATTTGAAAAAATGTACAAAGAAGCTCCTTGTAAAGTGTAACTAAACCCCCAAAAAACCCAAAATGTAAGATATTGCAGTTTACTTATTTTAGATATCCTTTTACCTTTTCTCAAATTTCTTGATAACATTTGACACTGGAGCCATACTGGCTCTCCTACACTGGAAAAATGGGTTTTATATCATCTAATCATTTCTGCTACTAAGAACTGGAACATTATTGTAAGTTTCGAATGACTTGGACCAATTGGATGGGTGCTCAACCTGTGGCCCTCTAGCTGTTGTCCCATCATGCCTCTGCCTGTGGGAGTCCTGCTTGTACCTGTCAGCCTTGCCATGCCTCATGGGACTTGTAGTTCTGCAACAGCTGGAGGGCCTCAGGTTGAGCCCCCATGATTAAGCAAGACTCCGGGCTAAGTTTTTTTCCCCCCCATGCACTGGGGCTGTGCCCGTACTGCATAGGTTAAAAGAGAAGTAGAGGTTTTTTTTTTTTTTTTACAGATTCATACTTACCTAGGTGGATGCAGCATGGGACGCTGCATCCACCTAGGTAAGTATGACGCTGCATCCACCTAGGTAAGTATGATACTGCATCCACCTAGGTAAGTATGACGCTGCATCCACCTAGGCAAGTATGATGCTGCATCCACCTAGGTAAGTATGATGCTGCATCCACCTAGGTAAGTATGATGCTGCATCCACCTAGGTAAGTATGACGCTGCATCCACCTAGGTAAGTATGACGCTGCATCCACCTAGGTAAGTATGAATCTGTAAAAAAAAAAACCCTACATCTTTTAACCCATGCAGTACGGGCACAGCCTCACTGCATGGGGAAAAAAAAATTTGCCTGGAGTTTTGCTGTTCCTCGACGCCTCTACACTGAGAACAGAGCGATCGAACATCGCCAATGGCTCGGTTCTCACAGCTCCCCGAGCGGAGAGCTGCAGACTGTCAGTCAGCGGCTCTCTGCCCCGTGCTCACTGGAGTGCTGAGCTGTTGAGGGGGCAGGGAACGGGCGTCTCATGCTCTCAGCGGCTCGCTGAGAGGCTGAGACAGGCATCAGTCCAGGTACCTGGCAGATCCAGAATTTATTGTCGGGATGACGTGGTGCCTGGACTGATATTGGTGACGTCAGCAGAGAGTGGACCTCAGCCCGCTTTCTGCTGAAAGCAAGTCACAGGAGTGGAAAACTGAAGGATGAGAAAGAGTTAACAAGACTAAAACTTTAAAAATAGCTGACAGAGGAATATCTTTATTTTAGGGTCTTGTTTGTCACGGTGACCACAGGGTAGATAAGGTCTGGTAAGAACTGGTTTTGAAATGATGTCTTCAGACAAAGTCAGAACGTCAGCATTAAATAGTTTAATTTATGTTTTTACATAATATCTACCGTCAGCTAAAATACTAGTTTATGTCTGAGATGCTATATGTTTATATAGGAATTATGACTCATGTGATGAACTCTGTCCTCCCTCCCTCCCTTTCTTTGTGCAATATTCTTTGTCCATAATTTGTATAAAGGTACGACCATTAAAAGCAAGCATTCATTGAACGACTCTTGTGTGCATTGGATGCTTCCAGAGCTCTGAAAGAATTCTCGCTGATTGTCCAGGTCTAAGCAGATTTAACC
Organism: Lithobates septentrionalis; assembly: GCA_037952835.1. Classification (NCBI taxonomy): domain Eukaryota; kingdom Metazoa; phylum Chordata; class Amphibia; order Anura; family Ranidae; genus Lithobates; species Lithobates septentrionalis. Next base: position 882,177 of record JBBDGP010003094.1, on the reverse strand, counting down.
CCTTAAAAAAACGAATTGCACTCCTGTGACCCATAGGAGAAGTGCAGCCAAACAAGCCCAGGCTGGACTTCTACTTTAACTGCTTGTATTTGTCTAGGGCAGGGGTCTACAAACTGCGGCTCGAGTGCCAAATGTGGCCCTTTGCTAGCCTTTATCTGGTCCTTGGGGGACAATTCCTCCCACTGATATGAGGCACTATTCCTCCCGCTGACACCAACAATGGGACACTATTACTTCCACCGATGTCAATTATGGGATACTATTCCTCCCACTAATAGGGGCACCACTCCTCCTCCTATTGACCACCAACCCTGAGGCCATATTTATTCTCACCGATGAGGGGCCTGGGACATTTTCTGCTCCCGCTGGCCACGATCCGGCCCCCCTAAAGTCTGAAGGACAATAAATTGTCCCTTTGTTTGAAAAGTTTGGAGACCCCTGGTCTAGGGGATTAAAGAGCCAAGTTGCACTCACTTTATACACCAACCCTCCCAGCACAAGCTTCTGCCTCCCCCCCCCCCCCCCGATCTTGCAGTCTTGTGCAGTGGACTGTTCCTGACGTCATCATGACCATAGACTAGCTCTGGACAAGAGGACGGCAGGTACAGTCCACCGCTGGACATGGGGGAGCACCATTTTCCGGGGGATCGAAGGATTTGGCAAGTATAAGCTCTGTATTCACCTCTAGACAAAACGAGCAGTTAACGGGCAGAGCCTCACTGCACTGTTTTCTTCAGAGTTCTGCTTTAAAGTTTCTTGATACAACTATACAGTATATAAAAAACGAATTCCAAAAGTGACGGTCACTAAAATCCAATTAGGAGTAAAAGTATCCCTGAAAAGAACACTTACTTCTCCTATGCCTGCACCGCTGAATGCCGTTCTAATGAAGAGAATCTGCCAGATGAAGACTCTTCATAAACGGACTTGTCAGGGAATTCTGATCTCCTGGTCCCCCCCCCCCCCCACTAGACTCAATGGTTCAGTCTGCTGACCACTACCTCACTGCTGTGTCCTAGAGATATGTGGATCAGTGGAACAAACCATTTTGGGGCAGCAGGGGACCAAGACTTTAACACTCCCGGATGTGTTTGTTTCTTCAGCCTAGCTCTCTTCATCAGAGTGGTGCAGGCAGCAGGAGAGGCAAATATTCAGTATTTTCTATAGAGTGAAACTTTTCTTTTACAGCAAGTTGCTATAACAGTTGCTTTAATGATTTAATTTTTGGATGATTTTAAATGTCAGGTTTGGCTACATGTATTATTGTAACAGATGGCAAACAGCTTTTGGATATTGCTGTCTATCTGCTGGGTTAATGTGGCACATGCCAGTTTCCTGCACTTGGCCCTCTAGCTGTTGTCCCATCATGCCTCTCATTTCCAGGTTTGTTCATCCCTCCCATGGTCCTTACCTTATAATGTTTGTATGCGGACATTTGTTATACGTTTTCACTTTTTTCTTTATCTCTTCCGTTAATTCTTTAGACCTTTGGCAATCTCTGCAAAGTCCACCTTGAGAACCAAACTGGGAGACACCTGAGGAGAGATCAGAAAAGCTTCATGAATGGCTCATCCAAGGATGGGTCACTGGTTCTTAAAGTGGACCTTTCATGAGCCGGAATGATGCCTAAACCAAGATGGCTCCATCCTTGTGGAAAGAAATACACAAGAAGGCAAAAAGAAAAGAAAACAAAAAAAAAAAACACTCAATTTCATTTTAGGACTCATTCTCACCATGTTCATTGAGCTACCTTTATCTTCATTGGCCAATGCAAGCTAAGCGCAAGGGCACATAGAAAACAAGTGTTTTCTAAACAAGTGTTTTCTATGTGCACTGTTCAGTCATACAGGTATGTAGGTCTGCATTTTTCCCCAAAGCACAGCAACACATTACAATGCACAGAAACCTGTTGAATACAGGTGTAAAGTTGCCCCTAAAGTGAAACTCTGGGTAAACACCCAAACACGTGGTTGACATAAATATATTTTTTTCTGTTTTATCTCCCAAAGGTTTTGCAATTTTATTCACCTCCAGTTTTGTTTTATACCCAAGAACATACCTACACAGCACTCCATATCCTTCACTCATTTAAAAAAAAAAAAAAAATTATTTCAAAAAAGTCACATCACCTGCCTAAGCTCCTCCCTCAAGAGCAGCCTTTCTCAACCTTTTTATCCTAGAGGGACCCTTCAAATAATGTTCAGGTCTCAGTGAACCCCTGAGACGTGAAATTAGCGAACCCTAATATTAAGTAGTCTGTCTTGGTAAGCAGAATGACACTTACATTGGTGGTCAGTGAGAATCATACTCGGCTTGCAGTAGTAGTCAATGGGAATAATAACCCCCTTACATTGGTGGTCAGTGGGAAGAATGTCCCTTACATTGGTGGCCAGTGGGAAGAATACCCTCTTACATTGGTGGCCAGTGGGAAGAATACCCTCTTACATTGGTGGTCAGTGGGAAGAATACCCTCTTACATTGGTGGCCAGTGGGAAGAATACCCTCTTACATTGGTGGCCAGTGGGAAGAATACCCTCTTACATTGGTGGCCAGTGGGAAGAATACCCTCTTACATTGGTGGTCAGTGGGAAGAATACCCTCTTACATTGGTGGTCAGTGGGAAGAATACCCTCTTACATTGGTGGCCAGTGGGAAGAATACCCTCTTACAATGGTGGTCAGTGGTAAGAATGCCCCTATATTGGTGGTCAGTGGGAAGAATACTCCTTATATTGGTGACCAGTGGGAAGAATGCTCCTTACATTGGTGGTCAGCAGCTAGAATATTACATTACATTACATTACATTGGTGGCCAGTGGGAAGAATGTTTCTTACATTGGTGATCAGTGGGAAGAATGCACCTTATATTGGTGGTCAGTGGGAAGAATGCGCCTTACATTGGTGATCAGTGGGAAGAATGCCCATTACATTGGTGGTCAGCTATGATAACCCCCTTACATTGGTGGTCAGTGGAAAGAATACCCTCTTACATTGGAGGTTAGTGGGAAGAATATTCCTTACATTGGTGGTAAATGGGGAAAAAGGCTCCTTACATTGGTGGTCAGTGAGAAGAATGCTCCTTACATTGATGATCAGTGAGAAGAATGCTCCTTACATTGGTGGTACGTAGCTAGAATAACCCCCTTACATTGGTGGTCAGTGGGAAGAATATCCGCTTACATTGCTGGTACATGGAAAAATGTTTCCTTATATTGGTGGTCAGTTTGAAGAATACCCCCTTACAGCGGGGGTCAGAATACCACCCTTATGATGGTCAAACATATAACAATCTGATCAATCAATTCTTCACAGGATTGGATAATATGATTGAATATATGAATAAACTAAAAGATAAATAGTGTGTCATCAATTTAGAGCAAAACCCATCAATTTCATCAAAATTCTTCCGATGGGTCTGGATGGAAAATCCAGGTTGTTGAAAAGTAGATACATCAATATGAAAAGCTGTGCGTTAAATATATGTGAACGAATAACATATAATACACCCTATAAATTAAAATATAAGATGTCAATAAAAAAATCCTACAGGAAAAGAGAGACAATCACTCAGTGTAGTGTAATAAACATCCTAGTTATTAGTCCAAATAAATGTCTTCTTGTTTCCCAGCATATTCTTCTCACCAGCATTCCACTCAGTGCTTGGGATATCGCCACCAAAAATTGGCACTCACCAAACTGCCATGCCTTCTCTAACTAAAGGAAGGCAGAGACCGCATAGAATCCAGAACAGTCAGATTCCTTTGATTCAGTTTGCCCCAAATCAGTCACAAAGCCTCCCAGTTCCCACCGCAATAAACATGATAGAACAAAGAAAAAAGCTTGATAGTGTAACACCATCCAAACGTGTTTTCTAATACAGAAGAAATATAAATGAAGTAAATAATTAACACTACACATGTAACCTCCGCCAGAGCCTGAGAACTGGCCGCTGCACAAGCTAATCTCCCAAACTGAGCAAGTAGACAGACAGGTATGCCCACCGCTAGCCCCGCCACTGATGCGTTTCGTCAGCATGGACTCTTTCAAAAGGAGAAAAAAATCCATGCTGATGAAAAGCACTTGTTTCTGCTTGCCAACCGCCCTATAGTTCATTTTTTTCCTCATTAATGTACACACAGCACCCCATATTGACAGAAAAAACACAGAATTGTTGACATTTTTTGCAGATTTATTAAAAAAGAAAAACTGAAATATCGCATGGTCCTATGTATTCAGACCCTTTGCTCAGTATTTAGTAGAAGCACCCTTTTGATCTAATACAACCATGAGTCTTTTTGGGCAAGATGCAACAAGTTTTCCACACCTGGATTTGGGGATCCTCTGCCATTCCTCCTTGCAGATCCTCTCCAGTTCTGTCAGGTTGGATGGTAAAAGCTGGTGGACAGCCATTTTTAGGTCTTTTCAGAGATGCTCAATTGGGTTTAAGTCAGAGCTCTGGCTGGGCCATTCAAGAACAGTCACGGAGTTGTTGTGAAGCCACTCCTTCGTTATTTTAGCTGTGTGCTTAGGGTTATTGTCTTGTTGGAAGGTAAACCTTCGGCCCAGTCTGAGGTCCTGAGCACTCTGGAGAAGGTTTTCGTCCAGGATATACCTGTACTTGTACTTGTACATTCATCTTTCCCTCGATTGCAACCAGTCGTCCTGTCCCTGCAGCTGAAAAACACCCCCACAGCATGATTCTGCCACCACCATGCTTCCCTGTTGGAACTGTATTGGACAGGTGATGAGCAGTGCCTGGTTTTCTCCACACATACCTCTTAGAATTAAGGCCAAACAGTTCTATCTTGGTCTCATCAGACCAAAGAATCTTATTTCTCACCATCTTGGAGTCCTTCAGGTGTTTTTTTAGCAAACTCCATGCGGGCTTTCACGTGTCTTGCACTGAGGAGAGGCTTCCGTCGGGCCACTCTGCCATAAAGCCCTGACTGGTGGAGGGCTGCAGTAATGGTTGACTTTCTACAACTTTCTCCCATCTCCCGACTGCATCTCTGGAGCTCAGCCACAGTGATCTTTGGGTTCTTCTTTACCTCTCTCACCAAGGCTCTTCTCCCCCGATAGCTCAGTTTGGCCGGATGGCCAGCTCTAGGAAGGGTTCTGGTTGTCCCAAACATCTTCCATTAAAGGATTATGGAGGCCACTGTACTCTTAGGAACCTTAAGTGCAACAGAAATTTTTTTGTAACCTTGGCCAGATCTGTGACTTGCCACAATTCTGTCTCTGAGCTCTTCAGGCAGTTCCTTTCACCTCATGATTCTCATTTGCTCTGACATGCACTGTGAGCTGTAAGGTCTTATATAGACAGGTGTGTGGCTTTCCTAATCAAGTCCAATCAGTATAATCAAACACAGCTGGACTCAAATGAAGGTGTAGAACCATCTCAAGGATGATCGGAATAAATGGACAGCACCTGAGTTAAATATATGAGTATCACAGCAAAGGGTCTGAATACTTAGGACCATGTGATATTTCAGTTTTTCTTTTTTAATAAATCTGCAAAAATGTCAACAATTCTGTGTTTTTCTGTCAATATGGGGTGCTGTGTGTACATTAATGAGGAAAAAAAAATGAACTTAAATGATTTTAGCAAATGTCTGCAATATAACAAAGAGTGAAAAATTTAAGGGGATCTGAATACTTTCCATCCTCACTGTATATACTTGGTTCTTCACTTCCTGATTGGGAGGGGACACCTGCGCCACCGGAGTGCTGCTTCTGCTGTGATCAATCACAGCAGAAGCCGATCAGTGGATGCCGGCCATCGGATGTTTGCTGGCACCCGCTGATCGGAGGAGTCAGGCTGAAAAGAGCTCTGCCTATGTAAACAAAGCAGAGCTCCTCCTGTCAGCGGGGATGTGCTGGATTTTGTTTCCCTGCGAAGCAGGGAATAAAATCTATCACATCCCTTAGTAAAATCGATTTGTTTTGGTTTAAATTGCCGATTTTAAATTCCAGCATTTCATTTATGCACGCTATTATATGTATTTAGAATTTCTGAGCGCTGCACTTTCACTTTTTATAAAAGCAGCACACAGTCATTAGTACAGTACCAGTGTATATATTTTTTAGCACTGATCATTGTGTCACTGGTTTCCACAAAGTGCCATATTGTTCCGCCACAATATCGCAGTCCTGATATTAGTTGCCGATCGCCGCCATTACTAGTATAAAAGGATAAATAAATGAAAATTCCAGTATAGCATATATATATATATATATATATATATATATATATATATATATATATATATATATATATATATATATATATATATATATATATATATATATATATATATCTATATCTATATCACACACACACACACATATACATACACACACACCATAGTTTGTAGACGCTATAACTTTTGCGCAAACCAATCAACATACACTTCTTGGGATTTTTTTTTTTTTACCAAAAATATGTAGCAGAATACATATTGAATACAAATTTATGAAGAAATTTGTTTTATTTTTTATTGGATATGTCTTAAAGCAGCAAGTAAAAGATATTGATTTTTTTTTCATAATTGTTGGTCTTTTTTTTGTTTTAGTGCAAAAAAACAAAAACAACGCAGAGGTGATCAAATACCACCAAAAGAAAGCTCTATTCATGGGTCAAAAAATTACATCAATTAATTTTATGAACAGCATTGTTCTGTTAAAGTAACGCAGTGCCATGTAGCAAAAAATGGCCTGGGGGGGGGGGGGGGGGAATCTTCCAGAGGTCAAGTGTTAAGGTTGGGGAGTTATTGCAGCAGCTGTGTAATATTTAGTATTTCATTTGTTTGGTGATATCGTGATATAGAGCACTGTTTTAGCATGGAGTTGGCTTTATGTTTACATCAATATGATTGTTAAAGTAGAACTATAGGCAAAACTTTTTTTCCTTTTGGATAGAGCAAGGAAGGGTTATAACCTCTGTAAATGTTTATTTTTGCTATCTGTGTCCCATGGAAAGATTCTGGTATCTGTGTCCCATTGGAGAGATTTACTTCACTTCCTAACTAGCCAAACAGGAAGTGAGAAGAAATCACTGCAAATTAAGGGAATTCCTTGGGGGACACCCAGGTCACCAGAACTAGTGTCCCCCATCGGAAGATTCCCCCTCTATTACTTTTTTTGGGGACAACCCAAAATATGGGATTTTCGTTTACTTTCGCTTTCAACGATAATGGTAAACAGGACAAATAGAGAGGGCAATTCTCCCTAATGGAGGCACAGACAGGGTGCTTCCTGTCTGTGCCTCACCGACTCTACAATACACATTATCATACATCTCAATACAATTGCAGGATTAATTGGCACACTGGATGAAAAGACTCTTTAGAAGCTGTGACAAGTCATACTAGACTAATTTACATTATAGCAGACACAGACACAGACACAGACAGGTGAGTGGAGTTGACATTAGCATCTCCTCACAGTTTGTGTCCCAACAGTATGAATCAGTCACTATTTCTAATATGGCAGATACAGGGTACATTATTTTCTTGGTCACCCTGCACCCAAAAGTGACTCTCGTCACACCCATCAGTTCCGCCTATCAGTGCCCATCAGTGCTGCCTCATCACGGTCTCCTCATCAGTGCTGCCTCATCAGTCCCACCTATCAGTGCTGCCTCATCAGTCCCACCTATCAGTGCTGCCTCATCAGTGCCCATCAATTCCGCCTATCAGTGCCCATCAGTGCTGCCTCATCACAGTCTCCTCATCAGTGCTGCCTCATCAGTCCGACCTATCAGTGCTGCCTCATCAGTCCCACCTATCAGTGCTGCCTCATCAGTGCCCATCAATTCTGCCTATCAGTGCCCATCAGTGCTGCCTCATCACTGTCTCCTCATCAGTGCTGCCTCATCAGTCCCACCTATCAGTGCTGCCTCATCAGTCCCACCTATCAGTGCTGCCTCATCAGTGCCCATCAATTCCGCCTATCAGTGCCCATCAGTGCTGCCTCATCACTGTCTCCTCATCAGTGCTGCCTCATCAGTCCCACCTATCAGTGCTGCCTCATCAGTGCCCATCAATTCCGCCTATCAGTGCCCGTCAATTTTGCCTATCAGTGCCCATCAGTTCCGCCTATCAGTGCCCATCAGTGCTGCCTCATCACTGTCTCCTCATCAGTGCTGCCTCATCAGTGCCCATCAATTCTGCCTATCAGTGCCCATCAGTGCTGCCTCATTACTGTCTCCTCATCAGTGCTGCCTCATCACTGTCTCCTCATCAGTGCCCATCAATTCAGCCTATCAGTGCCCATCAGTTCCGCTTATCAGTGCCCATCAGTTCCGCCTATCAGTGCCCATCAGTGCTGCCTTATCAGTGCCCATCAGTTCCGCCTATCAGTGCCCATCAGTTACACCTATCAGTGCCCATCAGTGCTGCCTCATCACTGTCTCCTCATCAGTGCTGCCTCATCACTGTCTCCTCATCAGTGCTGCCTCATCAGTCCCACCTATCAGAGCTGCCTCATCAGTGCCCATCAATTCCGCCTACCAGTGCCCATCAGTTCTGCCTATCAGTGCTGCCTCATTACTGTCTCCTCATCAGTGCTGCCTGATCTGTCCCACCTATCAGTGCTACCCCATCAGTTCTGCCTATCAGTGCCCATCAGTGCTGCCTCATCAGTGCAGAAGAACAATTACAGTAATTGTTTGCAAAACAGAAACTAAGAAAAATGTTTATTTTTCAAATTTTTTTTGTCTTTTTTTTTTTTGTTTGTTTTGCAAAAAAACCCCAAAAAACCCAGTGGTGATTTATTACCATCAAAATAAAGCTCTGTCTGTCTCAAACAAAATGATACAAATTAAATTAGGGTACAGTGTTGCATTACCGAGTAATTGTCATGCGGGGGCGGACTGACCATTGAGCCACTCGGGCACTGCCCGAGGGCCCTGGGCCACTAGGGGGCCCCTATCAGGGTTGCCAGCCTCAGTAAAACCAGGGACAGTATGTATAAATCTGTGTTTTTTTTTACAACTGTCTGTGTATACTGTGTGTACATGTATGTGTATACTGTGTGATTGTATACTGTGTGTGTGTATACTGTGTGGCCCCATAATCTCCTATTGCCCGGGGGCCCCATAATCTCCTATTGCCCGGGGGCCCCATGAGTTATCAGTCCGCCCCTGTTGTCATGCACAGTGTGACAGCACTGACAGCTGAAAATTGGCCTGGGCATTAAGGGTGTGAAAGTGCGCGGTATTGAGGTGGTGAAGGGCAGGGACTGATGTGAATGTACAATGTATGTAGGGCACTGTGTGAATTGATGGCACTATATAAACACCTGTATTTATTATTAGTACTTGTGATCTTATGGGCGATTCCTGGAAAGTGAATGAAATCGATTGAAAATTGTCACATGTATGTCATCTGATTATTTTGGTACAGTCAGCAGTTCTTGTTTTGGACGGTTTATTAAATGATATCTTTGTTGCCCATCAATGACAGCAGCACTAATGGATGGAGTCACATGTCTATGCGGACCTTGGATGGGGACAATACTGGATCTGTCTGCTATGGAGGGGATAATCCCGGATGTGATAGCACATAAAACTGGCCACATGCCCAGCACAAGAGACAATCTTCTTCCTATTGTGTGAGAGATACGATGGTCTGTGATGGTCTGCGGAACAGTCATAGGACTACAGACAGTTATCTGAACATACATACAACATTGATGAAGTCATTGGTTTGTGTATTGCACTGGATTACATGTAGTATTCTGCACAATATCACAGGTACAGTGTACTACATGTTATGTGGATGCATGCTATGTGATGTGTCTGGGTACATCTCCACGTGTGTATAACCTTTTACAGTAAGGGTAGGTAACCCTGAAGAGGTGAAGGTCTTCCTGAACAACATGGAAGAGATGGAAGATCATCAGAGTACATTGTGCTTTTTTTTCTAGGAGATAACCCAGTAACACCCCATGGAAAATGAAGGAAGTATTAAGGAGTTTAGGGATCACGTATGAAATGCAAACTTCGGGTGTCAATACTAACGCAGAGTTTAGAGGCCAATAGAATAACGTAACGTAATGTAACACAAAATGCAAGGGTCAGGAGTAAGTAATTCACAGTGCAGGGGTCAGTAGTATGTAATGCACAGTGCAGGGGTCAGTAGTATGTAATGCGCAGTGCAGGGGTCAGTAGTATGTAATGCGCAGTGCAGGGGTCAGTAGTATGTAATGTGCAGGGGTCAGTAGCGTGTAATGCGTAGTGCAGGGGTCAGTAGCATGTAATACACAGTGCAGGGGTCAGTAGTATGTAAGGTAGAGTGCAGGGGTCAGTAGTATGTAAGGTAGAGTGCAGGGGTCAGTAGTATGTAATGCGCAGTGCAGGGGTCAGTAGTATGTAAGGTAGAGTGCAGGGGTCAGTAGTATGTAAGGTAGAGTGCAGGGGTCAGTAGTATGTAATGCGCAGTGCAGGGGTCAGTAGTATGTAATGCGCAGTGCAGGGGTCAGTAGCATGTAATAAACAGTACAGGGGTCAGTAGCAAGGGTCAATGGTATGTAGCACAAAATGCAGGGGCCAGGAGTAAGTAAAGCAGCGGTCAGTGGTATGTAACGCAAAATGCAGGGGTCAGGTGTGCGTAAAGCAGAGGTCAGTGGTATGTAACGCAAAATGCAGGGGTCAGGAGTGAGTAAAGCAGAGGTCAGTGGTATGTAATGCAAAATGCAGGGGTCAGGTGTGCGTAAAGCAGAGGTCAGTGGTATGTAACGCAACATGCAGGGGTCAGGAGTGAGTAAAGCAGAGGTCAGTGGTATGTAATGCAAAATGCAGGGGTCAAGAGTAAATAACAAAGAGTGCCACAGTCAGCACAAAATGTGGGCGTCAGAAGTAACACAGAGTGCAGGGGCCAGTAATATGTAATGCACAAGGCAGGGGCAGGAGTAAGTAAAGCAGAGGTCAGTGGTATGTCAAGCAAAATGCAGGGGTCAGCAGTAAGCAATACACTCTGCAAGGGTCATTAGTATGTAATGCACAGTATCGGGGTCAGGAATAGGTAAAGCAGAGGTAAGTGGTATGTATCACAAAATGCAGGGTTCATGAGTAAGTAACACAGAGTGCAGGGGTCAATAGTATGTAATGCACAGGGCAGGGGGTCAGAAGTAAGCAAAACAGAGGACAGGAATATTGCAGGAATCAGGAATATTGAGTGCATGGCCATGCCCAAAGATCTCTGCGTGTGTATAGTATAGCTTGTGGTCCAATACTTAGAAACAAAGCTGTGTGTGCATCCGTACGTGTTCACTAATGCAAGTCCAGCACTGGCATTTAGTGTCTAGAGGCCTAAAGCACAGAAGAACGAAGGATAATTGCTGAGTGGACATTAGCTGCTATGACTCGTTACCAGACTTGTATCCTGTTATCCTGTGTTTGACCCGGGTTGCCTCTTGACTCTGCCTTATCCTGATCCTGTTGCTGACCGTGGCTTGTGTTCTGACTCCATCCTCTGCCTGCTATTTTTGTACTTCTGCTGCCCATCTGATATCGACCCCGGCCTGACTTCTGACTCGGCTCCTGTCTTCTAAACTTAGTACCTCTGCCACCTGGTTATTGCTGACTCTGGCTTGTATTGACTACGGCTTTGCTTTCTGCATCTGCAAATTTCTGTGCTCCACCTGTAAACCACCATTCTACACAGGCTGCAATCTAAATATTCACAGCATCCTGACTGTAATCCAATCGCCCACTATGCCAAGAGCTTCCACAGGAGGCACCCATACCATTCCTTGTCATGCTACACCCTGTCACCAATTCCACGGGTAATGGACAGGAGTTGCAAATGAAGCCTTCTTGTCAGCTCGGCCTCTAGCAGGTACATGACAGCAGGAGTCAGGAGTAAGTAATGTAGAGTGCAGGTGTCAGTAGTATGTAATGCACAGTGCAGGGGTCAGGAGTAAGTAATGTAGGGTGCAGGGGTCAGTAGTATGTAATTCACAGTGCAGGGGTCTGGAGTAATGTAGAGTGCAGGGGTTAGTGGTATGTAATGCACAGTGCAGGGGTCAGGAGTACTGCAGAGTGCAGGGGTCAGTAGTCAGTAACACAGACTGCAGAGGTCAGTAGTCAGTAACGTACAGTGCAGGGGTCAGTAACAGAGTGCAGAGGCCAGTAGTATGTAATGCACAGTGCAGGGGCCAGGAGTTAGTAATGTAGAGTGCAGGGCTCAGTAGTATGTAATGCACAGCGCAGGGGTCAGGAGTTATGTAGAGTGCAGGGGTCAGTAGTCAGTAACAGACTGCAGAGGTCAGTAGGTCAAGTGACTCTGGATTGCATGGCGATGTGATGTGACTGCAAATCTACTTTAACTTGTGGATATTCTTTCCTAGGAATATAAAAGTAAACATCCAGGGGTGTTGTGTGGAGGTCTCTGGCATGGAGTGGGGCACAAAATGGCAGAAGGTTCAGCCTCAGCAGGAGGGACACTGTTCTAGCAAAAGAACCGGAGCGGGGCAGGGACTCTGCGGTTGGCGCCAATTCCAGCCAATCAAAAAGCCCCTCTTACAAGTCTATGGATTGTGGGAGGAAACCCATGCAAACACAGGGAGAACATGCAAACTTCATGCAGGTAGTGTTGTAGTTGGGATTCTCTAGTGCTGCCAGGTGGAAGTGCTAACGACTAAGCCACTGTGCTGTTCTTATTTTGCACAGTACTACTTCTCTTGTCCTGTATGTCGGGTGTAATTTCCAGTATCTGTTCTTATTCTGTATGTATGGACTCTGCACAGTACTACTTCTCTTCTCCTGTTATGAGTACACAGTAGCGCTTCCTTTTACTTTTACTAATCACAATGAAAGTGAGCTGACATACATGTCATGTTAATTTATCATGGTACTTTTTTATTCCATCTCTCGCCATGCGGGTATTTACATTTCCCATGTCACGGTTGTTGAAAAAGAATCTTGATCTACTATAACAAGTGAGATCATGTTGAAAGGAGGAGCTGATAAAATCATTCAATAGAAGTTATTTTTACCTAACAGATAAAAATGAATACAATGGTGGATTGTAATCAGGAAAGCCCAGGGCCCGGCCTGCCAGGGGTCCCACACCCACCCGCTGGGTATACTTCATAGGTTATCATTAGATGGGTAACAACTGCCCAAGAAATGTCTGACTGCCCATCTATCTAGCATAGAGTAATAATCCACTCCATGACCCCCCAGACTCTCCTCCTCCTTCCCCAGGCTTTATCTGGGTCTCCCCCCCAGGGCACCATGGGAACTGCTGAATGTACAGGCAGGAAAGTGATCTCATTATATATCCCGCTAATTGTAATTTTAGAATTAGGTTTCTGGAAAAGGTATTCACAATTTTTGGATTTGTGTTCCCGACTCTTGTGTAGAAATGAGATACACCGGAATCCGCTGCTCCTGACAGCTGCAGATAACTACAACCAGTGCCAGGACAAGATCATCCAATGCCAGGGGCAAAGATGCCAAACTGCACCCTCCTAACCTTCCCTTAGGGTTAGAGTTATCAGTGATGTCACTGTCATTACTCCAGTCAGCCAACTGGCACAGGGTGCCTCCGTCCCTGCAATAAACCAGTGCGCCCAGGGCAGCCGTCCCTCCCGCCCACCCCTTGTCCCAGCCCTGAGAGGCTCAAAGGCCCACTTTCACATCAGAAATCCACTTCACGTCAGAGTCCCCCCTTCACATTAGAGAACCCCCTCCACATCAGAGTCCCCCCTTTATGTCAGAGCACCCCCTCCACATCAGAGTCCCCCCTTCATGTTAGAGAACCCCCTCCACATCAGAGTCCCCCCTTCATGTTAGAGAACCCCCTCCACATCAGAGTCCCCCCTTCATGTCAGAGCACCCCCTCCCTGTCAGAGTCACCCCTTCATGTCAGAGGCCTCCCATCACATAAGAGTCCCCCTATACATCAGAAGAACCCCTCTACATGAGCACCCTCCACTACATCAGAATCCCTATACATGAGCCTCTCATTACATCAGAGTCACCCCATCACCATAGAAACTCCCCATCACAGAGCCTGTCAATCACACAACCCCCCCATCACATAACTCCCCAATCACACATTACTCTCTTCACATCAGAGCCCTACCTTTTGTCTCTAGCAATGTGGTGAAGGGCAGGAGGTGGAGGGGGACTTCTGTCTTCTCCTAAATGCTGGATGTACGTCTACATGCAGGTGCGGACTGACAACTCAGGGGGCCCCGGGCAATAGGAGATTATGGGGCCCCCAGGTAATCAGAGATTATGGGGCCACACAGTATACAATCACACAGTATACACATACATGTTTCTATTGGCTGAGAAGGTACTGGAGAGGTGGGGCAGCTATAATCTCGGGATTTTTAGACCAAAAGGATGTCGGTAAGGGACATTTCAGAGACAGATGTAAAAAAAAACCCACAGATTTATACATACTGTCCCTGGTTTTACTGAGGCTGGCAACCCTGGTGGGGCCCCCTAGTGGCCTGGGGCCCTCAGGCCGTGCCCGAGTGGTCGAATGGTCAGTCCGGCCCTGTCTGCATGCTACCTGCTCTCCACCTGCCCTGGATCATGGAGTCATGCATTGCCATGGTGTGGACAATCCGGCCGCCATCACCATAATAAGAAATGATGCCATGCTGGCCCTAGATTGTCATTGGTTGTTCTGATGTTGGTGGCCGGCCTGCCCACACTATGGCAACTGATGATGCTGATCCCAGGGGAACTCGGACAGCACCCTGGTTGGGAAACACTGAAATACATGGATTTCACAGATATATTTTAGATCCTTAACCCCTTCCTGCCAAGTGTACACGTATATGTGACCTGACAAAAGTGGGTCTTTATCTGTGGGGCTGGATACATGGACTGCTGTGCTTGTGCGGAGACCAAGAGACCAAGCGGTCAGTACCAGCACTGGGTACCTTACTAAATTGGAAACTGGGAGGACCGCTTCCTGACCACCTGATTGCTGTAATAGCCTGTGATTCCCTGTCACAGTGCTCAGTCACTGTATATTCTGCTCCTGTTTTTTTTTTTTTATCCTCTAAAATGGAGAAAAAGAGACTTTTCTCCTCTTTCTAGAGGAGAAAATTGTAAACAAAAAAGTCTGTGTAAAAAAAGAATAATAATAAAAAAAAAGTTAAAAAAGAGCTAGATCGGGGTTTGATTTAGGTCAGTTTTAGGGTTAGGGTCAAAGGTCATGCTCAGAGCCAGGGTTAAAGGTCATGGTCAGTGTATTTTAGGCAGGATTAACTACTTCAATACCAGGCACTTACTCGCCCTTCCTGCCCAAGCCAATTTCCAGCTTTCAGCGCTGTCGCTGCTTAAATGACAATTGCGCGGTCATGCTACACTGTACACAAACAGAATTTTTATCATTTTATTCCCACAAATAGAGCTTTCTTTTGGTGGTATTTGATCACCTCTGCGGTCTTTATTTTTTGATTAACAAATAAAAAAAGACCTAAAATTTTGAAAAAAAGTTGTTTTTCTTTTGTTTCTGTTGTAAACTTTTGTAAATAAGTATGTTTTCTCCTTCACTAATGGGCACTGATAAGGCGGCACCAATGAGGTGGCACTGATAGGCGGCACTGATATGCAGCACTGATGGGCATTGATAAGCAGCACTGGTGGGCACTCATGGGTGGCACTGATGGGCACTGAAAGGCTGCACTGATGGGTACTCATGGGTGGCACTGATAGGCGGCACTGATACGTGGCACTGATAGATGGCATTATTAGGCATCACTGATGGCACTAGCAGGCATTGGGGATGGGCACTGATTGGCATTTCCCTGGTGGTCTAGGGTGGCATACCTGGTGGTCCAGTGTGTTGGGTGGCATACCTGGTGGTCCTGGGTGGGCATCCGAGGGGGGGCTATGCTTATAAACAATCAGCACAGACCCCCCCCTGTCAGGAGAGCAACCGATCGGCTCTCCTCTACTCGTGTCTGTCAGACGCAAGTGAGGAGAAGCCGATCAACGACTCTTCCTGTTTACATCGTGATCAGCCATGATTGGACACGGCTGATCACGTGGTAAAGAGCCTCCGTCAGAGGCCCTAGATCGGACTGATCAGACTGACACACCGCACCACTGATAGCCGCGATGCGCGCCCCTATGGGTGCGCGAGAGCAGTCGTTCTGGAGGGCCGTCATATGACGTCCACCCAGAACGAGAGCCGCGCTGCCCAGCCGTCATTTGATGGCCAGCGGGCGGGAAGTGGTTAAAAGGATCAGAGTCAGTGTCGTGTGTTTTAGGTAAGATAAAAAAAAAACATGCACTATTGTTTCTGGGCTGTATTATGGGTACAAACATACACATATGTGGTATCGCTGCGATCGTCAGGAGCAGGAGAATTTATTTTGGGTTGTTCTTTGCTGATATGGGTAAAATGGTTTGAGACTTTAAATGAGGCACATGACAGTATAGTCATGCAACCTCCATCCCTATTATCTGAGACAAAGGAGAGGTGGGACTTTATATGAAACATGTTTAGTAAAAAAATAGTCAAAAGTAACGGCATATTTATTTGATATAAGAAAAAGTGGATGCAATTACTACACTCATGCATAGGTGTGCGCACAGGGTGTGCCAGGTGTGCCTGGGCACACCCTAATCACCCTGTGCTGCTTAGCTGCAGAGAAAGGGACTGGTGAATCTCTGTCCTTAATCCCTTTCTCTATCTCAAAATTGAGACATCAGGGGTCTGTTTAAACACCTGATATTTCACCAAAGCCCCCCCCAAAGGAGCTCCTAAAAAAACAATATTGTAAAAAATTATAGAAAAATTAAATGGTAAGTAATAATAATAATAAAAATTAAAAAAATAGACTTCTGACACCGCCCACTGCGCTTCTGACACCGCCCACTGCTCTTCTGACACCGCCCACTGCTCTTCTGACACACACTGTATGTACGTGTGTTTGAGCTTTGGGGTGCCCCCCTAATACAATAGGCTGCGCACACTTACGCGCACATGGATGTGTTTATCTTATTTCAGACACACAGCGGGGCACAGCTGTTTATATGACTTCTGGAGCTCTTTGAGCGATTTCCATCAAAACTTTATCCCATTCGGGATTAACTAACTCCTTTTGAATGGCTGTGATTCGGTTGCCAAATCTCTAATTACATCCAGATGATTGTTGCAACAATATGTGTCCCAGAAGAGAAATCCAAGCTTATTGAAAAAAAATGTGTTGGAAAGATATTAAGCAAATCTTTTTCCAGATTCTAACCAGCTTCTGCTCTGGAGATACAGTATAACATCCCGTTCTTATGGGCTAGGGGGACTTTTTCACATTTTTAGAATGGAGGGCTTAGGTTCAGTGCAAAGATTGTCAATCACTACGGCAAACCGGCCACATATCTACAGGTGTCCGGTGTTTTCTTCACTGCAAATGCCAAGGAAGCCCAAAAACTATAAGCCCACGTTCACGTTGAGGGCTGGTTTGAAATCGTGCGAGTTGCACTTGAACGATTTCAAAACCAGCAATGCACTCCGACTTCGGGGGGGGTGATTTGACAGAGATCTTTGCAGGTTCCTGTACAGATGTCTATTCAAATCGCCCCCCCCCCCCCCCCCTGAAGACGCCAAAAGTAGTACAGGAACCAATTTTGGGAATCTGCGTGGCGCCGCATCGATTCTGCTGTCGCAGTTTGAATGACAATTGCGCGGTCATCCATCACTTTACCCAAACTAAATTTTTATCATTTTGTTCCCACAAATAGAGCTTTCTTTTGGTGGTATTTGATCACCTCTGCGGTTTTTATTTTTTGGTAAACAAATTAAAAAAGGCTGAAAATTTTGAAAAAAATAAAAGTTTTGCTTTTGTTTCTGTTAAAAAAATTTATAAATAAGTAAGTTTTCTCTTTCACTGATGGGCACTGATAAGGCGGCACTGACAGGCACTGATACAGCGGCACCGATGATGTGGCACCAATGAGCGGGCACTGACGATGGGCACTGATATGCGGCGCTGATGGGCACCGGTAGGCGGCACTGATTGGTGGCACTGATATGCAGCACTGATGGGCATTGATAGGCGGCACTGATGGGCACTCATGGGTGGCACTGATGGGCACTGAAAGGCGGTGCTGCTGGGCACTGATAGGGTGGCACTGATACGTGGCACTGATATGAGGCACTGATAGGCATCCCTGGTGGCACTGGCAGTGGTAGGCATTGGAGTGGGCACTGATTGGCAGCTGCCTGGGCACATAGTGGTATTTTTCTTGGGGTCTAGGGCAATGGCGACCCTAGGGGGGGGCCAGAGGGGGCCCTGACCCCCCCAACATTATGCTGGGCCCCACCATGTGCCCCCCCCAAAAAAAAATTTTTTTTTTTTTTTTAATGTTTTTTTTTTTTTTTTTACAAAAAGGCAATTTCTTTTTGTTTGTATTCATATCGGATGTGCCGCATCTTACTCGGGCCACCGCTGGGGTAACACAGTCTCTATTGAGAGGGAGAAGGTCCCCAGTGGGTGATTCCTCCCCCCTCCCTCTGCTCGCTGACACTGCATAATGCGAGCGCTCACACAACCACGGCCGCCCGATCTGCTCCTTCCCCTGCATCCTCATTGGCAGGGAGAAGAGCGAGTTGCAAGAAGGACTCCACCAGGACTCTCAGTTACTGAAAAAACAGACTGAGGGCAGGGGCAGGACAGCAAGAGGAGGCTGGGGAACCCCACAGTGGCAGAACACCAGGGCCCGGTGGCAAGACAACCTTTGCAACCCTGATAGTTCTCCCACTGCTTTGGACCCTTATATTTTCTTGATATGCTGGTGACATATATCTCTTGTTCTCTGTCACCCTGGGGGGGGCCCAATACAGTAGGAAGGGAGCTCACTGCAGAACATGTGAAAGGGCCGTTGTGGGATTGTAGTAAAGGGGTAAAGGGCCCCAGGATAGATAGATATATCTATCTATCTATATATATTTTATCTATATATATATATATATATATATATATATATATATATATATATATATATGCATTTTATATTGCCCCCTATTTTTGTCCCTGTCCCCCCATGTGCCCCCCCTAAATATGAAAGCTGGAGACGCCACTGGTCTAGGGGCATACCTGGTGGTCCTGGGCAGCTTCCCTGGTGGTTCTGGGTGGGATCCGAGGGGGGGCTACGCTGATAAACAATCAGCACAGACCCCCCTGTCAGGAGAGCAGCCGACCGGCTCTCCTCTACTTGCGTCTGTCAGACGCGAGTGAGGAAAAGCCGATCACCGGCTCTTCCGATTTACATCGTGATCAGCCGTGATTGGACACGGCTGATCACGTGGTAAAGACTCTCCGTCAGAGACTCTATACCTAGATCGGTGTTGCAGGGTGTCAGACTGACACCCCGCAACAACGATCGCCGCAATGCGCTCCCCCGGGGGCACGCAGCGGCTCGATATCCTGATCACGTCATATGACGTCCGTTCAGGAATATCAAACCACTTTGCCGCCGTCATTTGGTAATAGGGTGGGCGGCAAGTGGTTAATTACCACCTTAACCAGCCACAGAACCTGTGTAATTAATATGTGTTTGGGTTTAAAGGGATGAGGTGGCAACCATAATTTGGATGGTGCCATTGCCGGCATTTGACATGTCAATTCGCAGGCCAAATCGGCCCAATGTGAACATGGGCTAAGGTCCAGTTGACACTGGTCCAACAAGTGCTCCGACTTCAAGAGCACAAGTCACATGACATATCAAAATCAATAGTTTCCTATGAGAGCCGTCTTATCTGGTCCGACTTTGAAAAAGGTTCCTGCTCTACTTTGGTCTGACTTGGGCACGATTTCAGTCCATTGATTTGAATGGAAGTCGCATTCCGAGTCCAATCACCATCTTACCTGATCCGACTTGTGGCATGCTACTTGTGCTCTGAGATCAAGTGTATGCAATCAATGTAAAATGCCCCAAGAAAAACGGTGTGGGGTCCCCCTCCAAATCCATACCAGGCCCCTTGGGTTTGGTATGGATTTGGATGGGGAACCCCACACCTAGGGTTGCCACCTCATCCCTTTAAACCCCGAACCCATATGAATTACACAGGTTCTGGGGCAAATTTAATGCAGATAGAGCACCAAGTGAGTTTAAATATCACCTTAATTAGCCACAGAACCTGTGTAATTAATATGTGTTTGGTTTTAAAGGGATGAGGTGGCAACCCTACCCACACCAAAAAAAAAAAAAACACAACATCAAGGCCCCCCAAAATCCATACCAGTCCCTTATCTGAGCATGCTGCCTGGCAGGTCAGGAAAAGGGGGGCAAGCGCCCCCCACTCCTGAACAATACCAGGCCACATGCCCTCAACATGGGGGGGTGGGTACTTTGGGGCAGGGGGGCTCTGCGGGTAGGGAGCTTATCAGAATCTGGAAGCCCCCTTTAAGAAAGGGGGCCCCCAGATCCCGCCCCCCCCCATGTGAACTACTCATTCACCCCCCCAAAAAAGCAGTGTAGTTTAAACAAAAACGTGACAGTTTTTGACAATTCCTTTATTCAATGTACCCCATATTTCTTCACATGGGGGGAGGGTTGGCCAGAATCTGGGGAACCCCTTGTTAAAAAGAGGGATTCCAGATTCCAATAAGCCCCCTGCCCGCAGACCCCCACAACCACCGCCCAGGGTGGGCGTGAGGTTTCATCCATACCAGAAGCAAAAGGAATTGTTTTGATTGGTCAAAGAACAAATCGCAATCATCTCGAAATCGGATCAAAATTGGACCCCGTTCATTGAAGACGCATGAAAGTTGGAACGAAAGTCATGCGACTTTTGTGTCAGATCAGTGTAAACATAGCCTAGGGGCTCATTTCCATTTTTCATGCACGTGCATTAATAAGCATTATGTCACAAGTAATGGCATGGGCTGGTGACACACCACTGCTTTTTGCAGTCCATGTACAGCACAGCTCAGAATGGGAAAAGGAGAAACGGCACAATGAGCCAATGAGGTGCGCTGCGGCATGCTGACAGGAGAAAACAGCACAGAGAAAGAGAGACCATCAGTGTGCTGCTTGTCCTTTCACTGTCCAGTCACAAATGGGGAGGAGAACTGTAAGTTAAAATGAAACTGCAGCAGAGAAAGATCAGGTCCCCTTCCTTGCCTGTGTGGCAGAGCTGTGTAAATATCAGTGCTGGATGGACTGCAATCCAAAACCTTTGTGATGTGTGGATATTATATATATATATATATATATATATATATATATATATATATATATATATATATATATATATATATATATTTTTTTTTTTGTGTCTGTATTTAATGGTTTGTCTGGAGGGCCAGCCTCTCCATAAACAAGAATGCACAGCTTGGCCAAATGTTCAGCCATACAGAGGTAAGCTTTGCCAATGTGCTGAGAAACGCACTGCACTGTAGAAGACGCGCGGGGTGCCATTAATGGCACCCCCATGCATCCATAACCATGGTGCGTTTTCACATGTGCCAACCTGCATGGTGATCTGCGATTTCACAAAAGGGACTTTTTCCCTATGTTTCTCGCGTGTAGGACAACCCATTAAAATGAATGGGCTGCCCTACGCGCAGCATGCAGGCGGCTGGGGGTGTATGCATGCCATAGCAGCGATGCTCTTCCACATGCTGGTGGTAGGAATTTAACCCCCTGCTACTTTCACCAGGCATAGCACACAATAAATTTATGTATCATTTCAGGTACTTATATAGCGCCGTCAATTTACACAGCACTTTACATATACATTGTACATTCATATCAGTCCCTACCCTCAAGGAACCCACAATCCAAGGTCCCCAACTCACATTCATACACTAGGGCCAATTATACAGAAGCCAATTAACCTACCAGCATGTCTTTGGAGTGTGGGAGGAAACCGGAGTACCTGGAGGAGACCCACGCATGCAAACTCCAGGCAGGTAGTGTCGTGGTTGGGATTCGAACCAGCAACCCTTTTTACTGCTAGGTAAGAGTGCTACCCACTAAACCACTGTGCCACCCTAAATAAATGGGACCCTTTCAAGTTAAGGGGCAGCTCTGCAATCTCCCTGCAATGAATGCGATTGTGTGCTGGTGTGGGGTTGAAGGGGTTAGAGCAGGTGGTAAGGAGGTGAGACAACGTCTTCTCACCACCTGTGAAATGCTCTCTGAAGAGAAATTGTGGGGGAGGGGATTTGTGATGGGAAGGGATTTGTGATGGGAAGGGATTTGTGCTAGGAGGGGAGATTTGGGGGGGTTTGTGCTATAAAATATGGCAGAGAGGAAATATTTTTTTTGGCGGGGGGGGGGGGATTTGTGCTAGTAGGGATAATTGGGAGGGTGCATTTGTATTAGGAGTTGAAATTTGTGTGTGTGTGTGGGGGGGGGGGGGTTATGCTAGGATGGGGGAATGGGGGGGGGGGGGGGGTTTATACCAGAAGGGAGTGGGTTTGTGCTTGGAGGGCAAATTTGAGGGGTAGAGGGTTTGTGCTAGGAGGGGGAATATTTACTTATTTTTTTTGGGGGGGGGGGGGGCGGGTGATTCGTGCTGGGAGAAAATAGGAAGAGAGAGGATTTGAGCTGAGTGCTTAGGGGGTGAGCATGCAGATTAGTGCTCGTTTTTTTTTTTTTTTTTTTTTTTTAGGGGTGGGGGGGGGGGGGGGGGTGGGGATTTTGCTGACATATAATGCTCTTGGGGGGGATGCATGCATTTTGGCATGTTCGCTCTGGGCTCTAGATAATCTTGTACCAGCACTGCTCTTGAGAGACCAATATTGTGAACCAACCCAAAGGGGAGACGTTACGTTCTGGAAGCAACCATCCCGGCCAAGAAAAGTCAGCCCATTGTTTGCTGCACCCTTGGACATTGTTGTCCAATTTGGTGAACTGGAAAAAGGCGACGGCACACATATGAATCTGCTCAGCTGACAGATCTGCATAAACAATTTCAGGAATTGCGGCAGAAAGGAAGCAGACACACAATGCTGACCTCTGTACTCCTTTCTTACTGTAAGTTCCATGGATCTGCTCTGGGTTGGGGCCCAACGCCCCTGCAGATGTTATACTCCAGACCTCTGTCTTCTGAGGATTCAAATGCTGTGCTGATTGCAATTATAAATTCTACAGAGAAACAACGATTAATCTATAGAAGGGACAGACAGACTAGATCTGACCCCCGTTTGTTCCTCTTTCACATTTAGTCAGATCTTCACATGATATAAGAACCATCAGACCAGAGATGGGAACTACTGGAAAGCCTCTGAAAATAAAATTTCTACTTCAAAGAGCACCTAGTTCTTGGCTTCATCCTCGTATTTTTCCTTTCTGGGTTTCAACCTCTTGCTGCCGCCCCAACCCCCCGGCATCCCTTTAAGAGGATCAAAATGCCAAGAGGCTGAGACGGGCTTACAGATCTTTTTATTGGCTGTCACAGTGGTCACATGATCAGGGGCTCCCAAAATACCATTGTCACTTATGGCTTGTTCACTTGTTTGCCAGTCCAGGCCTGATGAAGGGGGCACCGAAACGCATTTGATATTTCTTGCATTGTACCCCTGACCTTTAATGGAATAAAGTTGTATCTGAACCTCTTAGCAGTGGTGTGGCGCTTACATTTCAACCCTTCTTACATTACTCTACAAGCCAAGGACACTGTGGAGATCCTCTGGGGTGTAGAAGCCGCCTGCCCAGGAACCAGATCATTTACACCAACATTAATACCTTAAGATAACATAACCACTAAAATAAACCTACGGGTCCAGCGCCATCGTTCCCCTTTCCTCAACATGTGGCCGCTCAGTGTTAAAGCCCGCCCGCCCAGCAGCCGCACAAGGAACAGGTTAAAGTACATAAGTAGACACAACTTTTTTTAGGGGGCAAATGTAATAGAAATTAGAATCTCTGTAAGAATTTTATTGTTGTCCCTCTATATTTGTCCTGGTGACCACTGTCACTGGGACAGAAATTAATGGGAACCCCAATATCTTGCAGTTGTCACCGAAATAGGAAGTGAAGGGGGAAACATTCAATGGGGACACCCATTCCAGTGACCTCCATCTGAGAGGGTTTGCCACTCACTTTGGAGAGATTCCATCACACTTTATGTTGTGTCTTCAGGATGCATTTAAAACTCATATTTTTATTTTTTTGGACAGAGTGGTGGACATTGCTCCCTGACTGTAGGAGAATGTCACCCTTTTTGGTAGAAGTGAAATAACCCTTAAATAACTTGATAAACACAAATTCACATTCCTAATCGGTCTAATCATACCTATTCTGTTAATTAGTAATCCAGTAACTGGATGTGTCATAGTCTTGCTATTTGTTTTGTACATGAAAAAAAATGTTATTTTCCAGTACAGAAGGAAGTGGTATGGCATAGGGAATGTAGAGTGCAGTGTACAGAATTGGTTGGAAACTAATAGGGAATGTACAGTGCAGTGTACAGAATGAGGTGTAAAATAGGGAATGTACAGTGCAGTGCACAGAATAATGAGGTGTAAAATAGGGAATGTACAGTGCAGTGTACAGAATGAGGTGTAAAATAGGGAATGTACAGTGCAGTGTACAGAATGAGGTGTGGAATAAGGAATGTACAGTGCTGTGTACAGAATGAGGTGTGGAATAAGGAATGTACAGTGCAGTGCACAGAATAATGAGGTGTAAAATAGGGAATGTACAGTGCAGTGTACAGAATGAGGTGTGGAATAAGGAATATACAGTGCTGTGTACAGAATGAGGTGTGGAATAAGGAATGTACAGTGCAGTGCACAGAATAATGAGGTGTAAAATAGGGAATGTACAGTGCAGTGTACAGAATGAGGCGATACGGTATAGGTGATGTACAGTGCAGTGCACAGAATGAGGAGGTGTGGAATAGGGAATGTACAGTGCAGTGTACAAAATGAGGAGGTGTGGAATAGGGAATGTACAGTGTACAAAATGATGAGGTGTGGCATAGGGAATGTACAGAGCTGTTTATAGGCGGAAGTGGTATGGAATATGCAGTGTACATTGCAGTGTACAGAATGAGGCGATACGGTATAGGTGATGTACAGTGCAGTGCACAGAATGAGGTGATATGGAATAGGTAATGTACATTGCAGTGTACAGAATGAGGCGATACGGTATAGGTGATGTACAGTGCAGTGCACAGAATGAGGTGATATGGAATAGGTAATGTACAGTGCAGTGCACAGAATGAGGAGGTGTGGAATAGGGAATGTACAGTGCAGTGTACAGAATGAGGAGGTGTGGAATAGGGAATGTACAGTGCAGTGTACAGAATGAGGAGGTGTGGAATAGGTAATGTACAGTGCAGTGTACAGAATGAGGCGATACGGTATAGGTGATGTACAGTGCAGTGCACAGAATGAGGTGATATGGAATAGGTAATGTACAGTGCAGTGCACAGAATGATGGAGGTGTGGAATAGGGAATGTACAGTGCAGTGTACAGAATGAGGAGGTGTGGAATAGGGAATGTACAGTGCAGTGTACAGAATGAGGAGGTGTGGAATAGGGAATGTACAGTGCAGTGTACAGAATGAGGAGGTGTGGAATAGGGAATGTACAGAGCTGTTTATAGGAGGAAGTGGTATGGAATATGCAGTGTACATTGCAGCGTACAGAATGACGGCAGTGGGAAGGTTCAGCACAGTATACAGATGAGAAAGAGAGTAAAAACAGTTCAGGACCTATTTTGTTTTGTCCTCTGAAATGCATTGACAGTGCATTTAAAAACGGAACGGGTTGCCTAACCCACCAAGCTTCAACACGTAAAAATGTGTTAACCTGCATATGGTTTGTGAAAACGCCCTTATTGGATAAATACACAACGGTTATTATGTTAGGCAGACATATGTTGGGTATACACCAACGATCTGGGGTGATTATGCTCTAGTGGTGTATGTGTTTTCAGGAACACCGGTTAGTCCAGACTGTATTTTTTTAAGGGCGTGGCAGCCCAATTTTAGTTAAACGAAACAAACTTCACAGAAACCAAAAACACCAAGCGCAATAATGTTCTAGCATGACATATACAATCAAATAAGTGTAAATGAAATGTATGTGAATGCACGTGTAATTAATAAAAAAAAAAAAAAAAAAATTTTGGATTGACAATGATATCAAGCTGCTATCAATTATATAGTGGTCAGAATCCCCTAAAAATTAAAGCATATAACATAGATTGATGCGCTCTGATACAAAGTTCAATGTGAGAAAAAAAATTTTTGTGCTAAAAAACCAATGTGAAAAAAAATTGCAAAGAAAGACAAAAACAAAACAAAAAAAAAAAAAAAAATCGCAAATATTTAAAAACTGTGTTCCTTCAGTTATACAAATCCACTGGAAGTTGTGCGATATCTCCAAAGTAAACTAAGCAACAATTGTGTATAAATATACTAAAAATGCGTTCACAAATAGTAATCAATCCATATTAGTGCCAATAAATAAATTAGATATATTCCCTGTGATAAGTTCTGAATCCTCCATAATAAAAAATATATGATAGACTTATAAAGGTGCAATATATATATATATATATATATATATATATATATATATATATATATATATATATATATATATATATACACACAATTGATGAGTATAAATAGATAAATAGTGCCAATAGAATCTGATTAAATATAGATGATTAAACTCATGAGATAGGATAAGTAGCAGACGACAGTTCAATCCTCAGTAATCTGGGGTATCTGGATTCCTGCAGTACTTATTTGTTCACCCTCTGAGCTATTTCTTCCACAGCCACAATGAATGGTAATTTTCTCAGTATCAAGTGGTTTTATGTAAAATAAACAAAGAGAGAAAACATTGCGCAATATTGTTACAATAAAAAAGTTTTTAAATATTTGCGATTTTGTAGCAATTTTTTTCACATTGGTTTTTTAGCACAAAAAATTATTTTCTCACATTGAACTTTGTATCAGAGCGCATCAATATATGTTATAAACTTCACAGAAAGTCTTCCCTCGCAGGGGGTTCCACCATCATTGTATAACAAAAAATCTTCAGCCTCCCGACTCACTCACTCTTACTTAGTCAAACTCCCTCCTGGAGCTTAATTGCTCAGCTGCATGCTGCTTGGTCGTGGGCCACATCTGCCTCCTACAGACATACACGCTCAGGCTCCTAGAGACCGTCTGTCTCTCTTTCGTGGAGCCATCTCCACCTGAAAGCCCTCCCGACTCCTACACCAGGCCATCTGCCTGCAGGGTGGAGCTGTCCGAGCCCTGAGCTGTCTTCCTGAAGGGAATATAAACCCAGCCCACCGGTGTGCAATCATCATGCCTGTCTTTGCAAAAAATAAGCTGAAGGTGCTAACACACACACCGTGACCTGGGGTCGCCTCTCCACAACACATATAGATTATTTTTGTTCCGCGTGCAATAATCTAACGATTTCCTCCATCCACATTATACACCACCGATGGCAGAATCTCCCACCATGGCTACTGTACTCTGACAGCCCTAGCAGGCACCTGTCAAAATACATGAACATGATTGGATGCAGCTGCTGTTCAGCCCCCAGGTTCGCACCGGAGTCAGAAATACAACACCCTTCTTCCTAAAGGGGTACTCCACCCACCTCTTTTTCCGGGTGTGTTCCCATATGCACTTCTCCCTGATCTTTGGGGTCCTCCGTTTTCCTTTCACCTCCCCCAGACCTACTCTCCCAGGACTGTAGGGGGCCTACTTCTACACCCACTGTCAGGAACTGACTTCTCTGAGTACCTGGCTCAACTTCAACTAGCACTATCTGTTTTCTAGGTTCTCTCATACCTGTGTGGTTACCCTGGGCAACCAACTTCTCAAAATTTCCCAATTCAAAATCACCAGGAACTCTAGTCCCATCACCTGCTAGGACAGTGTCTGAGGAGGGACCCCACACAGGCCAGCAGTTACTCCCTATAGGACCTTCCCAAAGTTTCACCTTGCCTCCTGTTGTCCAACACTCCATCAGCTATTGTTTTTGCACAACACTTTTTTTCCACACCAATTTATTTTACCGCTGGTATCTCCGATACCTCTGGATTGTCCAACAGCGCTCCAGAGTGCCTCTCATACACAATCTTTTATGAAGCAATCCAGCACACTGAGACAACTTTCCACATTAATCCAAAACATTGCATTAAACGATTCCAGCATTTGCGATTGCTACACAGTACAGCCTGCAATATCCAGCTCCAATCAGCTGTACCCCGTGGTTGGTACCAGTTCTCCAAACACAGGCGAGGACGGCAGGATATACACTGGCTGTACACTCCAGGAGTTTAACATTTCCTTAAGCAGGTCTCATGCACATTTTCCCCCTTTATGCACTGTGGACAAAACTTCTGCTGTGCGTTTTCACTCGCTGGGACCTTCAGTCATGAGAGGATTAGTCTCTGCAACAACATGTGCACCTTGGCCTATAGGTTGTTCTGCAGACACCTCTCCTGTATGGTTGCCCCCTCATCCCTTTAAACCCGAACACATATGAATTACACAGGTTCTGTGGCTGATTAAAGTGGTGTTCCGGCCGAAATTATACTTTTTAAATAAAAATACCCCTATAATACACAAGCTTAATGTATTCTAGTAAGGTTAGTCTATAAACTAAGTTCTGTTTTGTTAGTTTATAGCAGTAGTTTGCTATTTTAAAAAACTTACAGCAGGCCGTGGCCATCTTAAGTGTGGGCATCTGAAGCCAGACTTTATTTCTTCCTGAATCTCGTCCTTGCAGATCTCGCACATGCTCAGTGCAGCACAAGCAGTGTAATAGGTTTCAGGTCAGGTTTCCATAGCAACGGCAGTTTCAGGGGAAGTTGCCGCCCCTTCCCAGAAGGCATTGCAAACCGTAAATGATGCGATGGGCCGCGGCCAGGGAGGAGGAAGTGAAAAATGAATACAGCAGATATACAGTAGGTGCTGAGAAAAAAAAAAATATATATCCAATTTGTTTACAGTGTACAGTTTAGTGAGGGATGCTGAAGAGTTGTAAAAGTGGGTGGAACTCCACTTTAAGGTGGTAATTAAACTCACTTGGTGCCTTATGTGCATTTAATTAGCCTCAGAACCTGTGTAATTCAAAGGTGTTCGGGTTTAAAGGGATGAGGTGGCAACTCTACTCTCCTGGCACAGCAGCCATAGCGTCCACTACTCTTTTAGCCACAAAAGCTTCTTTCAGCATTGCTATTAGTCTCTTTGCCAGATCATCCCAGTAGGCATTGCCCTGTTGGACTACATCGTCCCAATGAGACCTAGACAGACCAAGAGACTCAACAGCATCTGAAACACTGCTCATCAGTTTTACACTTCTCAACATTAAACACATCACTTTGTTTTACCCTGCATTGTGGCAACACATTTTCAACCACACCATGTTGCTGTACTCCACTCTCGCCATCGTGAACAGATGGAGTTTCATTCCAGACATCAAGCTTTTTACCTTAACCACTTGACGACCGCCTCACGCTGATATACGTCAGCAGAATGGCACGAGCAGGCAAAATCACGTACCTGGTACGTGATTGCCTTCCCGCGGGCGGGGGGTTCGATCGGACCCCCCCCCTGGTGCCAGAGGCGGTCGCCGTTGGACTGGGAGCGTTCAGTGATGAGGGGGAGGCCATCTGATCGTGGCCCCCCCCTCGCGATCGCTCCCAGCCAATGGGAATCCTCCCCTGCCTGTGTGTAGTACACACAGGCAGGGGATGTGATGTCATCTCTCCTCGGCTCGGCAGTTTCCGTTCCGGCGCCGAGGAGAGAAGACTTCACTGTGAGTTACACAACACATACACCTTCAGTAGAACATGCCAGGCATACATTACACCCCCGATCCCCCCCCCCCCGATCGCCCCCCGATCCCCCCCCAATCACCCCTCCCCCCTGCCTGTCACACTGACACCAAGCAGTTTTTTTTTTTTTCTGATTACTGCATGGTGTCAGTTTGTGACCGTTACTGTGGTAGGACAGTTACTGTTAGCCCCCTTTAGATCTAGGGTACCCCCTAACCCCCCCTAATAAAGTTTTAACCCCTTGATCACCCCCTGTCACCAGTGTCGCTAAGCGATCATTTTTCTGATCGCTGTATTAGTGTCACTGGTGACGCTAGTTAGGGACGTAAATATTTAGGTTCTCCGTCAGCGTTTTATAGCGACAGGGACCCCCATATATTATCTAATAAAGGTTTTAACCCCTTGATTGCCCCCTAGTTAACCCTTTCACCACTGATCACCATATAACCGTTACGGGTGACGCTGGTTAGTTCGTTTATTTTTTATAGTGTCAGGGCACCCGCCGTTTATTACCGAATATAGGTTTAGCCCCCTGATCGCCCGGCGGTGATATGCGTCGCCCCAGGCAGCGTCAGATTAGTGCCAGTACTGCTAACACCCACGCACGCAGCATACGCCTCCCTTAGTGGTATAGTATCTGAACGGATCAATATCTGATCCGATCAGATCTATACTAGCGTCCCCAGCAGTTTAGGGTTCCCAAAAACGCAGCGTTAGCGGGATCAGCCCAGATACCTGCTAGCACCTGCGTTTTGCCCCTCCGCCCAGCCCACCCAAGTGCAGTATCGATCGATCACTGTCACTTACAAAACACTAAACGCATAACTGCAGCGTTCGCAGAGTCAGGCCTGATCCCTGCGATCGCTAACAGTTTTTTTGGCAGCGTTTTGGTAAACTGGCAAGCACCAGTGGCCTAGTACACCCCGGTCGTAGTCAAACCAGCACTGCAGTAACACTTGGTGACGTGGCGAGTCCCATAAGTGCAGTTCAAGCTGGTGAGGTGGCAAGCACAAGTAGTGTCCCGCTGCCACCAAAAAGACAAACACAGGCCCGTCGTGCCCATAGTGCCCTTCCTGCTGCATTCGCCAATCCTAATTGGGAACCCACCACTTCTGCAGCGCCCGTACTTCCCCCATTCCCATCCCCAACCAAATGCAGTCGGCTGCATGAGAGGCATTTTCTTTATGTCCTCCCGAGTACCCCTACCCAGCGAACCCCCCCAAAAAAGATGTTGTGTCTGCAGCAAGCGCGGATATAGGCATGACACCCACTATTATTGTCCCTCCTGTCCTGACAATCCTAGTCTTTGCATTGGTGAATGTTTTGAACGCTACCATTCACTAGTTGAGTATTAGCGTAGGGTACAGCATTGCACAGACTAGGAGCACTTTCACAGGGTCTCCCAAGATGCCATCGCATTTTGAGAGACCCGAACCTGGAACCGGTTACAGTTATAAAAGTTAGTTACAAGAAAAAGTGTAAAAAAAACACAAACAAAAATATAAAATAAAAAAAATAGTTGTCATTTTATTGTTCTCTCTCTCTCTATTCTCTCTCTATTGTTCTGCTCTTTTTTTACTGTATTCTATTCTGCAATGTTTTATTGTTATTATGTTTTATCATGTTTGCTTTTCAGGTATGCAATTTTTTATACTTTACCGTTTACTGTGCTTTATTGTTAACCATTTTTTTGTGTTCAGGTACGCCATTCACGACTTTGAGTGGTTATACCAGAATGATGCCTGCAGGTTTAGGTATCATCTTGGTATCATTCTTTTCAGCCAGCGGTCAGCTTTCATGTAAAAGCAATCCTAGCGGCTAATTAGCCTCTAGACTGCTTTTACAAGCAGTGGGAGGGTCTGCAAAATACTCACTATATCTCTCAGCAAATAGCTTGGGGTGTCTACTAAAATGGGGTCATTTGGGGTTTTTTTTGCCACCTGGGCATTCCATGGCCTCCGAAACTGTGATAGGCAGTGAGGAGTGAAATCAAAAATTTACGCCCTTAGAAATCCTGAAGGCGGTGATTGGTTTTCGGGGCCCCGTACGCGGCTAGGCTCTCAAAAAGTCCCACACATGTGGTATCCCCATACTCAGGAGAAGCAGCTAAATGTATTTTGGGGTGCAATTCCACATACGCCCATGGCCTGTGTGAGCAATATATCATTTAGTGACAACTTTGTGCAAAAAAAAAAAAAAAATTTGTCACTTTCCCGCAACTTGTGTCAAAATATAAAATATTCCATGGACTCAATATGCCTCAAAGCAAATAGCTTGGGGTGTCTACTTTCCAAAATGGGGTCATTTGGGGGGGGGGGGGTTATGCCATCTGGGCATTTTATGGCCTTCAAAACTGTTATAGGTAGTGAGGAGTAAAATCAAAAATTTACGCCCTTAGAAATCCTGAAGGCGGTGATTGGTTTTCGGGGCCCCGTACGCGGCTAGGCTCCCAAAAAGTCCCACACATGTGGTATCCCCGTACTCAGGAGAAGCAGCTAAATGTATTTTAGGGTGCAATTCCACATATGCCCATGGCCTGTGTGAGCAATATATCATTTAGTGACAACTTTTTGTAATTTTTTTTTTTTTGGCATTATTCAATCACTTGGGACAAAAAAAATGAATATTCAATGGGCTCAACATGCCTCTCAGCAATTTCCTTGGGGTGTCTACTTTCCAAAATGGGGTCATTTGTGGGGATTTTGTACTGCCTTGCCATTTTAGCACCTCAAGAAACGACATAGGCAGTCATAAATTAAAGGCTGTGTAAATTCCAGAAAATGTACCCTAGTTTGTAGGCGCTATAACTTTTGCGCAAACCAATAAATATACACTTATTGACATTTTTTTTACCAAAGACATGTGGCCGAATACATTTTGGCCTAAATGTATGACTAAAATTGAGTTTATTGGATTTTTTTTAGAACAAAAAGTAGAAAATATCATTTTTTTCAAAATTTTCGGTCTTTTTCCGTGTATAGCGCAAAAAATAAAAACGGCAGAGGTGATCAAATACCATCAAAAGAAAGCTCTATTTGTGGGAAGAAAAGGACGCAAATTTCGTTTGGGTACAGCATTGCATGACCGCGCAATTAGTAGTTAAATCGACGCAGTGCCAAATTGGAAAAAGTCCTCTGGTCCTTAAGCAGCTTAATGCTCTGATTCTTAAGTGGTTAAACACTTACTTCCCCACTAAGGATGAGCTCCGGCGTGTTTGCACAGCCCACGTGCAGAGCCTGCCAGGAAGTCGGCACGGCGCTGCGCTAATCACAGGCAGTGAGACATTGTCCCGGGGAGCGGCTGCAGAGATCAGGAAATGTCTCACTGCCTGTGATTAGCGCAGCGCCGTGCCAACTTCCTGGTGGGCTCTGCACGTGGGCTCTGCGAACATACCTGAGCTCATCCTTACTCCCCACTGAAGAGAGCACTGCAGCAAGGCAAGTCCTTTTTAGCACAAACCGGGGATCTCTCATTTGGGGTCACTATTGTGTGTACAGTAACATAGTCAGTCTTTCTCACCCAGTCTGCAGACTTGAAATCACAGCCGTTGCTATGGGCAACCAAACTCCTCTTGAACTTCCGGTCAGCCTGTTGCTTTCTCCTGCTGTATTCCCCCCCCCCCCCATGCGATCACAAGATGAAATGAAAGACTCTCGGCCTTCCCAGCCCTCTTTGTGGGAATAGTGAGCCACCTCTTCATAGGAGCCCCACCATCCGGACGACACTTCACCGGTTGCTATGGAAGACTGCATTCTCCCTGCGGAGCTTCTCTAGCCCTCTCCAACTGGGTGCAATGGTTCATCTTTTGTTTAATGGTTACTCTTGTGCCCACCAGCCAGGACTCTCATCAGGATCTTTCCACCATAGGTCTCACGATTGACCTTGACTTTGTTGCTACAGGCAACAACATGCATCTTTGCAGCAACAGATGCACAGTTCTGAAAAAAATACCGTACCGTCTCCTTAAGACACACAGCAACAGCAATACATACAGTCTCTTGACCCTCACGGTTTCCGGCATGCGAGGATCTGGACCAGCGTCATCCGTGCCCAACGCCAATTCCTCCACCAACTGTAACGATCTGGGGTGATTATGCTCAAGTGGTGTATGTGTTTTCAGGAACACCGGTCAGTCCAGACTGTATATTTTAAGGGCGTGGCAGCCCAATTTTATTTTTATGAAACAAACTTCACAGAAAGTCTTCCCTCGCAGGGGGTTCCTCCGTCATTGTATAATCTTCAGCCTCCCGGCTCACTCACTCTTACTTAGTCAAACTCCCTCCTGGAGCTTACTTGCTTGGCTGCATGCTGCTTGGTCGTGGGCCACATGTGCCTCCTGCAGACATACACGCTCAGGCTCCTAGAGACCGCCTATCTCCCTTTCGTGGAGCCGTCTCCATCGGAAAGCCCTCCCGACTCCTACAACAGGCCACCTGCCTGCAGGGTGGAGCCGTTCCCAAGTGCGAGTCCTGAGCTCTCTTCCTGAGGGGAATATAAACCCAGCCCGTCGGTGTGCAATCATCACGCCTGTCTTTGCAAAAAATAAGCTGAAGGTGCTAACACACACCGTGACCAGGGGTTGCCTCTCCACAACGCATATAGATTATTTTTGTTCCACGTGCAATAATCTAACGAATTCCTCCTTCCACATTATACACCACCGATGGCAGAATCTCCCGTCATGGCTACTGTACTCTGACAGCCCTAGCAGGCACCTGTCAGAACACATGAACATTCAGCCAATAATCTTCCACCTGGCTCCTTCAATTTTTCTATTTGAAGGATGACGGGCGACAGGGCCACCCATGTAGCAAATTTTGGTCAGTGCTTTAGGAACCAGCAAGAATCTGTACAGTGTGGACGCAGCATTACAATCCCAATATGCAGATGAAGGATCTGGTTGGGTTATCATAATTTAGCCATAATGGGCATGAGGAAACAGAAGCAAAAATGATTTTCTTTAACATAGTAATAACAAATATCCGTTCCTTATTGAACTACGGTATTTTATAACTAATCTAGAATGACATTTTATTCTGCAATTTGTCTCTTTTATAAAGGCACTTAAAGCGGTGTTCCACCCGCAAATTTTATTTTTTAAAGTCAGCAGCTACAAACACTGTAGCTGACTTTTAATAAGGACACTTGCATGTCCAGGGAGCCTGCGATGTCGGCCCCCGCGAGGCCCGATCCGTCCATCGGATCAGGTGCAGGCGCCGCCATTCTAATTAAGGGAAATGGGCAGTGGAGCCTTGCGGCTTCACTGCCCGTTTCCTACTGTGCATGCGTGAGTCGCGCGGCTCTGTGTGAATGTCCGGCTGTCTCTGTCTTCTGGGACACACATGTCCCAGAAGACATCGGGGGGGGGGGGGCTCAACAAAGAAAAGGATATGGCATTCTGCGCCACGGACCGGATGAATCGGAAGTACAGGTTGCACTTCATAAAAAGGTAAGTTAGAAGAAAAAAAAAAACATTTTAGCTAGCCAAAAAAACGAGGGGTGGTGAGGTGGTCTTTCGTTTAAGACCACCTCTCAAAAGTGGGTGGAACTCCACTTTAAATTATGTTTCTGGCACAAAGCAGTTTTAATACAGTGCTCCCAAACAAATGCATTTTTTTCAAGTTTACATATAAACAGTAGAAAAAAATAAATAAAGCTAAGTTAAGAAGGTGATGAAGGTTGAATAAAATAAATTAGGGTTAACACTGATTCGATTTCCTGCCCTGCAAGACAGGGGAAGGTGCTATGCAACAGAGCTTTGTAAATCTCAAGACTGGATGGACAGAAATGCATATCCTTTGGCAGGATCATAGGATGATCACATTTAGCATAGACCATTGGAAAAGGAGGCAGGAGGGTAGTACAAAAACACAAAATTTCAAACGAGCAAACTTTTCTGAACTGCAATCAATACTACAAGCCATCAATTGAGACCAAATCCTAGAAACATTGAACACGGAGGTAAAATAGAAATGCTTTAGAAAAATATTAAACAAAGGTATCACACAGTGCATTCCAATGGGCAATAAAAACTGAAGAGCGAAGGCTAAACCGTAAAAAATCTTATTAAAGATAAAAATATGACCTTTAGAAAAAATAAAAGGGATGGGTCATCGTCAGCATTTCAACACTACAAGGAATGCAATAAGATGTGCAAGAACCCAATCAGGGAGGCTAAAAAAGACTATGAGAAACACAGAGTAGAATTTTTTTTTTTTATAGATATATTAACAGTAAAAAAAGGGAGGTCAGAGCACATTGCCCACATAAAAGATGATGAAGGGAGGATAGTTGCAGATGTGACACAGAGAAGACAACTATACTAAATGCTTTTTGCTCCTCAGTTTTTAGACAGGAAAGGGAGGGGTTAACTGACCACGACTATATTGTTAGTTACACGTTGCAGGATGTACCTTTGTGGCTATAAGAAGCTGCTGTCCTGAAAAGACTAGAAAAACACAAATAAATCACCAGGACCGGATGGCTTACACCCGAGAGTCCTCAAAGAACTCCGTCAGATTATAGCTAGACCATTGTTCCTAATCTTTATGGACAGCATATTGACAGGAATGGTACCAGCTGATTGGAGAAAAGCCCATGTGGTACCAATATTCAAAAAAGGGCAGAGACATATACCGGGAAACTACAGGCCAGTCAGCCTAACATCAATAGTATGTAAACTGTTAGAGGTGATGCTAAGGGACTATATAAAGAATATGCTGATGAAAACAGTATCATCAGCAGAAATCAGCATGGGTTTACGAAGGTTTGTTCTTGCCAGACCAATCTGTTGACATTCTACAAGAAAGTGAGCTGCTATCTAGATAGGGGAAGGCCTGTGGATGTGGTGTATGTGGATTTTGAAAAAGCAAATACAGTCCCCCACAAACGCTTTATCAACAATCTGAGGTCTGTAGGCATAAACCATAGAGATTTTTCATGGATAGCAAACTGGTTATAGGGGAGCGTCCAAAGGGTGGTGATAAATAATAATGGTCTGGAGTGGTAAGTGGGGTACCCCAAGGTTCTGTCCTGGGACCAATTCTGTTTAATTTCTTCATAAATGATATAGAGGATGGGATAAATAGATCAATCTCAGTTTTTGCAGACAACACAAAAATAAGCAGGGCAATAACTTCACAGCCAAATGTGGAAGCCTTACAAGAAGACCTAAATAAAATAATGGGGTGGGCAACTACATGGCAAATAAGGTTTAATGTTGAAAAAGGTAGAGAATATAAATGCAAACTATTCACTAGGGGGAGAACCTCTGAGGGAAGCAAGGATGGAGAAAGATCTGGGGGTCCTGGTAGAAGACAGACTGAGCAATAGCAGGCAATGTCAAGCTGCAACAAGCAAAGCCGGCAGGCTATTAGCTTGTATAAAAAAGGGGATATACTCTAGAGAAAAAAACAATAATCCTGCCACTTTATAAATCTCTGGTATCATCCACATCTGGAGTATTCCATCCAGTTCTGGTGACCAGTCCTCAGGAGGGATGTGGTGGAGCTGGAGAGAGTCCAGAGAAGGGCAACTAAATTAGTGGGCGTATTGGAGGACCTCAATTATGGGGAACGACTACAAGTACTAAATTTGTTCTGCCTGGAGAAGAGACGCTTGAGAGGAGTTATGATAACGGTATACAAATACCTCAATGGTGTTCAAAACTATTCAGTCTCGGGGAGTATAGGAAGACACGGGGCCACACAATGAGATTGGAGGAGAAGTGGTTCAACCTTAAGCTGCGTAGGGGATTTTTCACTGTCAGGGCACTAAGGATATGGTATTCTCTTCCAAAATTGGTGGCATCAGCGGGGAGTATGGATATTTTTATAAGACTCTTGGACATGTATCTTAGTTAACACAACATACAGGAATATGGGAAATTATTCTCAACATTGACACACACCTACACAGGTTGAACTGGATGGACTATTGTTTTTATCCAACCTTACCTACTATGAAACTATTAAAATAGCTCCTGTATATCGATGTATAGAGTTAATTATTATTCTTGCTGCTTACAACCTCATGTCAAGTAGCGTCATATAAAAGCAGGACAGAACTCGTCCATTATGATTTTTGCTAGACTACAAGCAGCTGCCCCAATTTCTGCACAGACGGTTATGAATCAGAGTTATATATATAAACCAATGAAAAAAAAAGACTAGAGATGACATCACTGGTTGCTAGGACTGGCTGGATCTCGAAGGTTGTATCTACATGGCAATGTTCCCGAAGTCTGTGCTTCTGTTGATTTCTGCACATGTTTTAAGGAGGAACTAGATTTTTTAAAAATATTTCCTAGATGTACATCTCAAGCTGGTGCAAAAAAAATATATTGACATATGTTGGTGTTCACAGCCTATCTTATTACAGTATTACACACATACGTGTATATCGGCAGAGCAGTGGAATGTCAGAAGAGCACAGATTGGCGTCAGTACGGCAGTGGACGATGTCAGTCGTTTTTTTATTTTTATTACGTTTTTCCTTATTTCTTACAATGTTATTTTTTAAAGTATTTTTTCCAGTATTCTTTTTTTCCATTTTTTTTAGGAGCCCATTGAGAGGGCTTTGGTGAAATATCAAGGGTACAAACAGACCCCTGATGTCTCACTTTTGAGACAGAGAA
This sequence comes from Lithobates septentrionalis, assembly GCA_037952835.1. Taxonomy (NCBI): domain Eukaryota; kingdom Metazoa; phylum Chordata; class Amphibia; order Anura; family Ranidae; genus Lithobates; species Lithobates septentrionalis. The sequence continues at coordinate 843,791 of JBBDGP010003094.1, read as the reverse complement.
AGGCACTGAGTCCCTTTCTCTGCAGCCTCAGCTGCACGGGGCAGTGAATGAATGGGAAGTGCTCTGTGCTGAGCGGCTTCCTGTTCATTCACAAACAGAAGCACAGTAAACAATTTACTATGTTTCAGTTAAGAATGAACACAGGAGAGATCGGTACACATCACTCACTGTGTTCACTCAGAAAAGGAAGGGGCCAATAAATTAAATATTTACTGGCTCCTTCCCCTGCTCGCCATCCTGAATCCTCCCTCGCAGCAGCCAGCGGGAGAGGAGGGAAGCTGGTAGCACTCCAGGGGAAGACAGGGGGCGCCAGGAAGCAGGGGGAATCGGCACCACACGGGGTGATTAGGATGTGCCCAGGCACATCCGGCACACACTGTGAGCACCCCTATGTAGATATATGTCTTGGCTTACTTCCAAAAATCCTATTAGGCCATTATCCTGACCCCATGGCTCGTATAATCCAAAAGGAGAATTTAGATCTCAAAAATCAGAAGTTCTGAGTGCTTAGACAGGGTTGGTGACTTAAAGATGTGAAACCAGAGGATCAGCATGAAAGTCAGGGAACATCCTTTTACAAAATGAGGAAATGTTAGTAGGAGAAAATCACGTGTCAAGATGATCAGTAGATCCAGAGATAAAAGATGCCAGATTTATATGCAAAGCTCCAAATTCCTGTTACAGTAAGGCTTCATTCCACCTCCAGTGGCTGCATGTAGGTGGGGTACAGCGAAGTGCAGCGGGAATAATTCACACAGTTAGGCGCAATATAAAACTTGTATTGGAGTAATGCAGTAACAGTTCACAACAAATCCAGTGGGACGGCTATCTAACTGGGCACGCTCACGGTACCCAATAACGCAAAGAAGTAGGTTCCAGCCGAACCAACAGCGTCTGTTGAGAGGGGACAGTGTGCGGCCTGGTCATCTCATGCCCAATCAGGAAGGTATCCAGAGAGATGCAACCCTACGCTTTCCCTCCTCATCAGGAGCCTTCCCTACCCTTGGCACTGTCCCTAACAGACGGGGTGCCTTTCCCTACTCTATCCACTTGCAAAGAGCACGCCAAACCCAACGGTCAGGATTATAAATAGACTCTGCCACACTGCTAGAGTAACATAGGTGGCCAGCATCCAATCGGATTGCTGCCCCAGTGACTCAATAAACCATAGAGGAACCCTGTTCTCCATGACTTCCTCTCCCTCTGCATTGCCGCTTTGGTTGAGTGCCACTTGCAGTGAAGGCAGCAGACATCACCAGTAGGGAGGTACTAGAAGTGTAGCATTGAGGTCTATGCCAACAATTACAGGAGAAGTCTAAATTTGCATATAACTTTACCTGTCTATAGATGTACATCTACCGATGATTTTCATGGGCTCTAATAATATTTTCTCATCATGTAGGAGTAATTAAAACAATGTGATAAAAAAGCATGTATTCTCTAATACAAGTGCCTATTTTATTCCAATTTTTTTTCCATTCTGGGTTTTCTAATAAAAAAAATTAAAGATATGTGGTCGTTTGTGGACCATTACCATCAATATGAGCTTGTCGGGCATCCCATCCCAAAACCATGGACATTGATATGGTGTTGTCCCCTTCATTTGCAGCTTTAACATCCTCTGCTCTTCTTGAAAGTCTTTTCATGTAATTTTGGAGCATGCCAGGAGGAAATTTGGGCTTATTTAACAAAAAGAACATTTGTGAGATCTTCTAATGATATTGAACAAGGAGACGTGGCTCCCAACTGATGTTCCAGTTATTCCCAAAGGTGTTCAGTAGGGTTGAGGCCAGGACCCTGTGTAGGTCACTCAAGATCCTCAATACCAGGCTGATCAAACCATGTCTTTATGGAGCTGGCCTTGTGCAAAGAGGCACGGCCGTACTGGAACAGATAAAAGCTTTCACCAACCTAATTTTGGAAGTGCACAATTGTCTAAAACGTCTTTGTATTTTTTAATATTAACAGATCTAACACTGGAAACACCAGAACTCAATCATTTGGGGGGTTGCTTGTATGTTTTTAGCTATATACTGTACATGTATGTATACATACTGTACACGTGAAGCAGCAGTCATGCCTCTTAAGGCTGTCATGTGACAATGTAACTGAAAGGTAAAGTTGGCCATATGCTAGTAGATTTACAAACGTTTGTAGAAAAATTCTAATCCATACAAACAGCCCTTTGACTTGATGAATATTGTTTCGAAAGTTATATTTCCTTTTAACAATCGATTTTGGGATGAATGTGATTTCGCGAACAAAATTCACATTCATTGTTCGAAATTTGTTTGTTCAAAAAAAATTTCCTGCTCCTTGTTTGGGTTGAAAATGATTGTCGAATTGACCTCCACTAATGTTCTGAAAATTGAAAACGAGTGTTTCTGAAACTAAGATTGTCAAGTTAAATTCCTCTAATGCAGGGCCAACTTTATCCAAGTTTTTACCTCCAAGGTATAGAAGTCTAGACAAGTCGTTGCAGGATAGTATACTTACTTTGCATCCTGTGTAGACTGAATTAGCCCCCGTTCACACCGGTGTGGCTTGTCATGCAATTTCACAGTACCAAATTACATGACAAGTCGAACCCCATTGCCCGCAACAGAACCGTTCAAATCATCGCCACTCATGTCGAAATGACTTTAAAAAAGGTTCCTGCACTGCCTTTTGCTGATTTCATTGCGATTTGCATAGACTTCTGTTATATGACGTCGCAAGCCGTAATGAAATCGGCAGTGCAAATCGCTCTGATGTGCGGCTTTGAAATCACTCTGAAGCATTGTGATTTCAAAGCCACACCAGTGAGAACCGGGGCTTAAGAATAGAAATGTGCTGCAGCAACTTGTCATATATATATATATATATATATATGGTACATTATATATGTTTGGTGGTCCTTTTTTGGCATGTGAAGTATTTTTGTTACAACAAAATCTGCCTGTTGGGTATTGTACTTGCACAAGTCCTGCCTTGTCTACATTGCACAGTGACATACCCTACAGCAATCTACACGAAAAAAAAACATTGTCTAATTTACAACTTGGCAAAAATGTCTACAATAATACAAACCATTGCTCAGTTGTAGCGGTTTTGTTTTTTTACATTTGGCAGGGCACAGAATGTTCAACAACCCTTTCACTAAGAAGAACAGGTACCCCACATCATGACTGGACCCCTTGCTGGACAACTGATAATGAATGTAATACATTATGGCAAAAGAATGGATAAAACGACAGCTGTGAACCCTTTTTAAATTTCTCTTTGGGATTTCAAAAATATCCCTTTTGGGATTAATAAAGTATTAAAAAAAAAAAAGTACCCAGTAGCCTCTGCGGTATATACTGAAGTTTTTTTGCAAAGACACACCATTTTTTTACTTACGTCTTATTAGTAATTATTAATATTATTTGTGTATTTTTATATTTTATATTTTAAATTTAGCATGAATTATTTTAACCTAGGGTATTTGTATTCATCCTATTGCTTTTTCAACTGCCAGGGACTGTAGAACTCAGCAGTAATTATAATTCCATATTTATTTTTTACAGGTACTTATCTAGCACCATCAAGCGCTTTACATATATATTGTACATTCACATCAGTCCCTACCCTCAAGGAGATTAAAATCTAAGGTCCCTAACTCACATTCATACATACGCCTACTAAGGCCAATTTATACAGGAGCCAATTAACCTACCAGCATGTCTTTGGAGTGTGGGAGGAAACCGGAGTACCTAGGTCTTGCACTTAGAAAAGATATGTTTTGGGGGAACTTTTTACAAACTAAACATATGGGAAGCATATGGGTTAAACAGGATAATCACTAAGTACTCCAACGGCATACCCTGTTGCCATAACCATAAAAGTAAAACAATAAACGGTGATAAAAACAAACATAAGCTATTAGAACCTGTGTCAACAGGTTCTCGATCACAAGGTTTTTGCATACCACTGCAAGTCTACGGGGGAGCAAAATCTGCTCGAAGCATATTCGATGGAGGTCACAAGGAGGTCAACTGTAGATAACGTGAAAGCCCACTATAGGTCAGAAAGAGGTCAACTTCAGATTAGACCGAAGTCAACTGTAGGTCAGAAGGAGGTCAACTGTAGATCACACAAAAGTTCACTATGAGTCAGAAGGAGGTCAACTTCAGATTAGACCAAAGTCAACTGCAGGTCAGAAGGAGGTAAACTTCAGATTAGACCGAGGTCAACTGCAAGTCAACTGTAGATCACACGAAAGTCCACTATAGGTCAGAAGGAGGTCAACTGCAAATTAGACTGAAGTCAACTGAAGATCACAAGGAGATCAACTGCAAGTCAGGAGGTCAACTGTAGAACACATGGAAGTCAACTGCAGGTCAGATGCAGGTCAACTGCAAATCACACAGAAGTCAACTGCAGGCCAGAAGGACAACTGCAGATCAGACGGAAGTCAACAGCAGTTTAGAAAGATGTCAAAGGCAGGTACAATACCCAAGTCAGTGAATTTTAAATGATCTCAGAAGAGTCTTAAACTGATGTCATACCGATACCATCTACACAAGCCCAAAGCTTGCCAACACAGGTCCTTATAGTGTCCTAATATCTTTAGCTGCCAAATAAATACAGAATTGGGCCATTTTGGACTAGTTCACACAGATGTTTGGTCCCTGTATGGTCACAGATTCAATGACACTTGACCACTACTACTGTATGGTCTTATTGGACATCTCAGTACTAAACCATGGCTATTAATATAATGTTTTAAACTTTAACATTGTACAATCTTTTGAGAATACTTTCCACCAAATATTGAAGCGTGTCTGTGAAAATTTAGGATCACTATGCTAAAAAGGCATTAGTGAGGTCAGGTAGTGATGTTGGATGAGAAGACCTGGCTCACAATATGTTTTCCAATTTATCCCAAAGGTATTCAGTAGGATCAAGGTCAGGGATCTGTTAAAGGCCGCTTAAGCTCCTCCACAGCCATTTTAATTTTATTGATTAAATTAACACTGTTTTAGTCGACTAAAATACCACTAAATCAAAAACAATTCAGATGACTAGAATACGACTAAAACTAAAATGGAATTCTAGTCAAAGTCTATGACCAAAACGAAACGAAATTTCAATTTGACATCAAAAGTAACAATGCACTACCACATAAGAATAAGAAGGGGACATCTACTAAGCTGTTGAAAGAGAAAACAATTAGGAAAAAGGCAAAAAAAGGATTTTCTTGTTTTTTTTTCCTAATATTTAATGTTGGTAATATATTCAGGTAATTTATGCTATGGAGTTTACAGTTGTTTTTAATATTTTTTTAATATTTTAAAGTTGCGCTTATGTTTCTCAAAATGCAATATGTTTACTCTATTTATGAAACTTGGTTTTATTTATAATGACGTTATAAATTACAACATCTAAATCTGTGTCTGTAGTGCATGTTCAAACCTTACTACCATAAATAAGAATATGTTGTTAGATTTTTATTCCAGGAGAATATAATGAGTTCGGTAATTCTGCTTAAACAATGCATTACAATTTAACTAAACACATTCGATTTTAGTTGACTAAAATACGACAAAAACGAAAATTGTTCTTAAAAAGGATGTGCTTTTGTCTTTATTCAACCTTACCTACTATGTAACTATGAATTCAGATAACTAAAACTAAAACAATTCAAATGACTCAAATACAACTCACACTAAAACAATTCAGATGACTAAAATACAACTGAAACTAAAATGGCATTTTAGTCAAAAGACCATGACTAAAACTAAACTGAAATTTGACATCAAAAAGAACACTGCTCCACACCAAACTCATCAAACAATGATTACTGAGTTTAGTAAGTAAAAACAGTTTTTTGTTCCCTCTAGACAAAAAAAAATATATTTTACCCTTGCAGTGCTAGGGGAGCACCACTTTTTCTTTTATGACCGATGACCAGGGACTGTCATCTAATGCCTATGGGCAGTTTTAGACCACCTCTGTAACTTTCGAGGCTCTGAGTGTATACTTGAAAAAAAAACACACACACACACGCAACTCGACAATAAAGATATCTACTGTATATTGCACTTTTTGCAAGTTAAAGTTACAGGGATATATACATAGGTACCTCTCTTTTTCTGAGTGGTCACCAGGACAGGAAGTGAGGATAGGAGAAGTCTTTCCAACAGGGACTCAGATAGCAATGCTTGGGAACTAACCCTAGAATTCTTCTATCCAGAACTGGAGTTTTACTCTGGCAAGGAAAGATTTCTAACCTCTAGTCCTAATTTTTTTTACATATATATATATATATATATATATATATATATATATATATATATATATATATATATATATATATATATATTTATATATATAATCAAAAATAATCAAGTCACTCCTGCTGTGTTACAAATTTGTTACTGGAGATCATGTCAATGGTGGGCTCCCATTGTTCCACCAAAACAAGCATACATCAAAACTACATCTTCATACAAAAATTAGCGTGACTGTCCAGTTTCAAGCAAAGCATTGCTTGTCACAACTGTCACATTGCATATCACAACTGCAGCTTGATCAAGAGCAAAGATTTGCTTGAAACAGCACAGTCGCGTTCATTTTTGTATAAAGATGTATAAAGTAAACATACTTTATTGCAAGATTTGGAGATCCTGTTCTCATTTTTCTTGCATATATATATATATATATATATATATACACTACCGTTCAAAAGTTTGGGGTCACATTGAAATGTCCTTATTTTTGAAGGAAAAGCACTGTACTTTTAAATGAAACTAACTTTAAACTAGTCCTAACTTTAAACAAATATACTCTATACATTGCTAATGTGGTAAATGACTATTCTAACTGCAAATGTCTAGTTTTTGGTGCAATATCTACATAGGTGTATAGAGGCCCATTTCCAGCAACTATCACTCCAGTGTTCTAATGGTACAATGTGTTTGCTCATTGGCTCAGAAGGCTAATTGATGATTAGCAAACCCTTGTGCAATCATGTTCACACATCTAAAAACAGTCTAGCTCCTTCCAGAAGCTACAAAACTGACCTTCCTGTGAGCAGATTGAGTTTCTGGAGCATCACATTTGTGGGGTCAATTAAATGCTCAAAATGGCCAGAAAAAGAGAACTTTCATCTGAAACTCGACAGTCTATTCTTGTTCTTAGAAATGAAGGCTATTCCATGCGAGAAATTGCAAAGAAATTGAAGATTTCCTACAACGGTGTGTACTACTCCCTTCAGAGGACAGCACAAACAGGCTCTAACCAGAGTAGAAAAAGAAGTGGGAGGCCGCGTTGCACAACTAAGCAAGAAGATAAGCACATTAGAGTCTCTAGTTTGAGAAACAGACGCCTCACAGGTCCCCAACTGGCATCTTCATTAAATAGTACCCGCAAAACACCAGTGTCAACATCTACAGTGAAGAGGCAGCTGCGGGATTTTGGGCTTCAGGGCAGAGTGGCAAAGAAAAAGCCATATCTGAGACTGGCCAATAAAAGAAAAAGATTAAGATGGGCAAAAGAACACAGACATTGGACAGAGGAAGACTGGAAAAAAGTGTTGTGGACGGATGAATCCAAGTTTGAGGTGTTTGGATCACAAAGAAGAATGTTTGTGAGACGCAGAACAAATGAAAAGATGCTGGAAGAATGCCTGACGCCATCTGTTAAGCATGGTGGAGGTAATGTGATGGTCTGGGGTTGCTTTGGTGCTGGTAAGGTGGGAGCTTTGTACAGGGTAAAAGGGATTCTGAATAAGGAAGGCTATCACTCCATTTTGCAACGCCATGCCATACCCAGTGGACAGCGCTTGATTGGAGCCAATTTCATCCTACAACAGGACAATGACCCTAAACACACCTCCAAATTGTGCAAGAACTATTTACAGCAGAAGCAGGCAGCTGGTATTCTATCGGTAATGGAGTGGCCAGCACAGTCACCAGATCTGAACCCCATTGAGCTGTTGTGGGAGCAGCTTGACCGTATGGTACGCCAGAAGTGCCCATCCAACCAATCCAACTTGTGGGAGCTGCTTCTAGAAGCGTGGGGTGCAATTTCTCCAGCTTACCTCAATAAATTAACAGCTAGAATGCCAAAGGTGTGCAATGCTGTAATTGCTGCAAAAGGAGGATTCTTTGATGAAAGCAAAGTTTGATGTAAAAACAATGTTATTTCAAATACAAATCATTATTTCTAACCTTGTCAATGTCTTGACTCTATTTTCTATTAATTTCACAACGTATGGTGGTGAATAAGTGTGACTTTTCATGGAAAACACAAAATTGTTTGGGTGACCCCAAACTTTTGAACGGTAGTGTATATATATATATATATAAACATTTATAACATTTATATTGATTATACACACACACACGCACATGCTATGTTCTGGGATCATGATTGCACTGTATCATTGTCACTGATAATATCTGTATTACAATGGTATTACAAATCATTTCTACAACAATGCACATGAACATACACAGAGTCTGTGATCAGCCATTTACATACCCGGGTCTGGAATCAGCACCAGTGCCAGGAACAGCAGGACCAGCGGTGGAATCCACATGGTGGTACACCATCCAATGTACACTAAAAGTCCACAATATGGGTATAGTCCAGTGTCACATGCCTCTAGATAGCCCGTTGTGCGGAAATCCTGTAGTAAGGAAGTCCAAAGATACTTATATCAGTTGTATGAACTTTTTTTAAGATTTTTGGTTGTTTGTCCTATTTCCCATGGCACTTTCTCTGTGACTCCCTGCTTGTCTCTCAAGTTACTTATATACTCTCC
>JBBDGP010003094.1:0-162500 GCA_037952835.1 Lithobates septentrionalis | reverse complement strand
AATGACAACATGCCAGCGTTGTAGCACATAGCAGTGCAATGCAGAGCATGGTAATACAAAGAAATAAGTCTGGTACAAATCTTAACACGTTAGGGTTTATTTATTGCAAAGGGCTCCCTTAAAATGTTTGTAATTCTCAAACATTAAATATGAGCAAAGCATATCCCTCTATAGTGTATATTTGTCTCAATCCAGAGGACTTAGGGGGTTACTTACTAAAACTGGAGCATGCAAAATCTGGTGCAACTATGCCTAGGAACCAATCAGCTTCCAGGTTTTATTGTCAAAGCTTAATTGAACAAGCTAAAGTTAGAAGCTACCATGCACAGCTGCACCAGATTCTGGTTGCTCCAGTTTTAGTAAATCTCCTCCCAAGTGTCACTTTTGTCTGCTGCTTCGTTCCTCTGCTTTTAGGATGAATCACTTCTGACAAGTTTTCCTGACACCAAGAAAAAAAAAGGTGACAGGGGAGGCAAGTCCAGCTGATTGACAGCCTCAGCTCTGTTCCTGTCTGCTGTGTGAAGGGGGGTTTGTCCCATCCCTCCAATCAGCTCTCAGAGCCCTACTCACTGAGCTCTGCAGTGTGTATCTTCAGCTCTCCACCCCCTTTTTTCTGAACTCTCAGACAAGCTTTATAATTCAGCACTTTGAATGGATGTAGAGAAGAGAAGACTGCAGATAAACAGGTACAACTTATGTAGGAGGATTTGTTTAATCTCTGTGTACCACCCGAGGCCAGTTACTTCACTTGGGTATATGGAAGGGTTTGTCACTTTGACACAATGCGTGTTACTGCCATACTTTACATTACTGCAAGTGCTAAAGCATCACAAAGAAGTAAATGGGCCTTTAGGGTTTACATCTACTTAAGGCTGAGTTCACACAATGTGCCACCGCGGGGCACAGCAGTGGGTCCGCTTCGTCCCTGTTCACCGTTTCAAGTTCGAATTATGTGCAACATTTTGGCTGAATTCGGACCAGAAACGGAGCCAAAGACACACAGGACCAGCATCCGGATGAACGAAAATCCGAAAGAACAAATAAATGATTCAACCTACGAGTTTAACAAATCGATTACATTTGGATAGTTTCGTTTTTCATATTTCCTATTATAATCAAATTATTAACTATTATTATAATTTTTATTATTATTATTTATTATTATTATAAACTATTCAATTATAGGTAAAATAGATGAAGTCAGTAATTCTTCTATTCAGGTCTCTGCGCCATAGCAGCTAATTTGGGATAGATTCGATTTACATTTTTATTGGAATTTCCTTTCAAATTTTGTAAAGTAAGTGTTAGTGAATGTAATAAATACTATGGAAGAGCCCTGGGGCCATCATAAATATTTATTTTTACAGAATTCTGAGTTTGAAAAAGATTTTTTTTTTTTTTACAAAATTCTGAGTGTGTCAGAATTCTGAAATTAAAAGTCAGAAATCTGAGATTGAAAGTCAGAATCATGAGTTTCAAAGTCAGAATTCTGAGATTAAAAGTCAGAATTCTGAGATTGAAAGTCAGAATTCTGAAATTAAAAGTCAACTAAACGAAACAAATTTTTCGGTAGTGGACATGTCTACTTCACATCACAACTGTGTTTGAAAATATATACAAATAGGAGAGGCTAATATGCAAAAATATAAGGTGTACCAGAACACCAGAGGTACTTGAATAAAAATCTCAGCAGCTTCAATAAAAGCTGATGTATAATACATTTTATGTTGTTAAAGTCCTATTTATAAAAAAAAATGTCACAAAAAGCATTTCCTTCCAACTATTTATCTTGCTGCATCTTCTGGATCTTTTTGCCAGCTATTTTTCTTCCAAATGATAAAGTTTTGAAGCAGGAAGGAGATAAAAAATAAAGCAGAGTCAAAGTCTAAAAACGTATTGTGTATTTTTTTTTGGAAAATTAATGGAAAAATCAGAAAACAGATGGGATAATTTTTGAAGTGTATCTTTAGGCAGATTTGTTTTGTATTGGATAGAATTAAGAAATAGGACACTTTTCAATTTTTTTTTTTATTTTTTTTTTTTTTAGCAAAGTGAGGGTAAATTCCCCTTGAAAATGATGATTTTACCCAAAAAGAGTAGAAGATGCTTGGAACTGACTTTCAGCATTAGTAATGACTTGATCAATAGGGAATTTTAACATGCTTGAGACAAACACGGCTGTATACAAAAAGTTAAAACAAACAAAGAAAACAACAAAATTGAAAGCATAAAAACAACAAAATACCCCTCGAAAAAAATCAAGAAAAAAACAAACTAAATCAAAATTAAAAACAAACAAAAATAAAAAAATGGCAAGACTTGATGGACCACTTGGTCTTTTTCTGCCATCACTCTTCTATTTTTTTTTTCTCTGTTTCTCTTAAACAGCTGTCACTAGAACAACTTTCTCTATTAGAAGGGTTTCCCTTGTCTCCTGTTTTGGTGACAACCATATAATTTTGGATTTCCCATCACTTTCACTCCCACTGACAATGGTGACCAGGACAAATTGAGAGGGTGAGCAGGGACACAGACAGCAATAAAAAAAACAAATGTAAGGATTGTTCATTGACAGATCTCCCTCTGGGTACCTGGAACATACTGTACCCTGGAATGCAAGGCAACTGGCATTACCACCTAATAACATGTCTATTTCTCTGAATGATAACTGATTATCCTAAATGTTGTGTCATACTTGTGGAAAATGCATGGCACAGGCCTTAAACTGATGTTAAAATAGATAAATACTACAACTACTACTAATACTACTTCTTCTTATTATTATTATTGTTATTATTATTATTATTATTATTATTATTTTATTACTGTCAAAATTCTTAAAGTATATCTAAAACAAAAACAGTTTTTCTTTTTGAGGGTAGGGAGCCATCATGGAATATATTACATGTTATTATTTTAACTATCAGACAGATAAAAAAAACAAAACAATTGTAATAAAAGGATGTCTTTAATTGAATTTGTGTCTTTAAAATAAATGATATTATATAAAAAAAATTAGTATATAAAATATTTTTTTATAAATAAATAACATGTAGTCACTGTTTTCTTAGATTGCATGCTGTGGTGTAGCAATCGTTAAAAGTTTAACAGACTGAATGATGGTTCTGTACGGAAATAAAAATAGCTTTTGTTTTAGCTATACATGTATATTTGTCCTTCTGGTAATTATAATTTGTTTTAAATATCCTTTAGGATTTTATGCAGTGATGATGATGATTTTATTATTATTATTATTCATAAATTAATTATCATTAATCATATTAATGATTAATTATAGATATCATTATTAATTATTAGCAATATAGACATTTTTATTATTATTATTATTATTTTTATTATTATTATTAATAATAATACTTATTAGTATTATTATTTTAATAATATCTTATAATAATTATTGTTATTATTATTATTATTATTAATAATAATAATAATTATTAATATTATTATTTTAATAATACCTAATATTATAGAGACAAGTGTTACCATTGAGCCATTGATCTTTTTGTTCCTGACCCAATGATAGCTCAGTTATGGTGACAGCGGTCACAAGCACAAACGGCGTGGGAACATGGACAGCAATAAAAACCTAGGAGGGGTTTCAACCCCTCCCCACACTATCAATTCATTGTTTGCCTTTAGATGAATTTAACTTTTTGTTAAAATATAATCACTTACCAGGATTTAGACAGGTTAACTGGCTATATAACTAGCCCAGACAGTGATATATACACATATATATATAGTGGCTAAATATAACGGCCAATAACCTTCTATAAATAGTGGCTAAATATAACAGCCAATAAGCTTCTACCAGGATCAAAGAAACAATGGGTCATAACACTGTGATTAATACAAGGGTGGAGATGTACAGAAACACATTCTCTACAGGAAGCTGAATTAAAAGGAAACTTATATTTAATAATTAAGGCGTGTGAGTAAGTCCAAGTCTGGTCAGTCTGTGGGTTCCCATTATAACCAATTCTGCATTTACCTCAACCTCAGGACGTGTTTTAGTTGGAGTTAGTGATCTAATCTTCTAATTTTCCCTAAACTTACCATAAAAAGAAGTGAAGGTTTAGAAACTGCAAAAACTGAGAACTGCAGAGCTGTGATACAGAGGTGGGGTGATAATTGTCTGGATGGAAAGCAGAAAAGAGCCAGAAAGGAAGGTAAATGACAAATTTCCAATGTGGCTAATTTTGTTTTTATGACCAACACCCAAGACTGAGACTTCCATTGGTGTTGCACAGAAAGCAATACGGCAATGGCAGGTCACTGCATGAGAAGCTTTATATCTCTATCATTGCTGTCCTGCAGGAGCATATAGCTGGCTGTTAGCTGTAGAGGAAAGTTTGATATACAAGTGTCTTCTGCCTTCAAGCTAAAGTGTCTTCAAAGTGTGGCAGAGCATTTCCATAAGCTTGTTCACATAAGCTGGCCTTATACCTGTTGAATTCCTTTAGAAAAGTGTTGCTTTCAGAATGCTCGTTTGATTATCTAAGATTTAAAGGGGATGACTGGACGATTGGCTTCAACCAGAGTGACTAAAAAAAATTGAAGGACAAGGCTGGAAAATTTCTTCTACAGCCAATAGTCAGCTTTGCCCTCTTGCAGGACAGCAATGGGAGTAAACAAATTTCTAATCGTTGAATTCGCTACATGGCGAGAAAAATCATAACTAGTCTTATGCGCATGCAATCGGATTAATTCATTTGGAACTAGGATATTTGTTCTATGAAAATTGATACATTGACATGGTACATAAATGAGACATTGACATGGATTCAAGTGCATGAAGGCACCATTGAATGATCAGATGAGTGATTTTTATACTTTCATATCCAAACGAAATTCTACAAGTGTAAGGCTTGTGCTTAACATGCAAAATCATGGCATTGGAAAGTTAAGGGAGGATGTGGCTTATTATGGGGAACAATAGCAGTAAGAATAATTTGTATGTCTGATTCAATGTCCCTGTTCAATGGGCACCTGAAAGTGTTTGGGAAAATTCAATAAATGTGTATGCCTGGTTATATAGAAGCAAAATACTAGATTACAAAGGTTTTAATAACTCTTAATACACCCTCTCTATTCTTCCTGGACACAAGTCATAAGCCGATCATTACTAATCTAACCTTGCAGAGGTCAGCAGGTATTCTCAGCAGGGAGTCTACTGAACTCATAGTGCAAATATCCACTCTTTGTAAGCCATAGAATAGGCCCTGTAAAAGTCTATGAGGCCCTGGCATTGGAGTATAGAATGCAATTGGTAGCCAGCGGTATCTGCTGGTCCTTGCGCTTATATAGTGTTCAAAACAGGTTTGCTTTAAGTGACCTGCCACATATCAATGAAAAGAGCTGTTGGCATGTGGTGTATGTATGTCTATGACTTTAGTAAAATGTGTGAGACATACATTGTCTGGTCTTTCACCTAACCTGTAATATGGCAAGTTGCATGGGCGTGATTTTTGCCAAAACATTTCACTGCTAAATGGTTGTCCTCTTTACAACTTCAGAAGGTTGGGTGGTAACATAATCTTTTGAAAATCACCCGCTGAATTCTTTTAACTCTTACCAAGGAGTCCTGCTTGTGGATCGCATGACTTTTAAATCTATCTCCTCCTGCTGAATGTAACTGTAAGAATACATTAGAGGCTTTGGCTGCCATGCAGACCCAGGAACCCAACCTCAAAGGTCCCACCACCAGAGTCCCTGAGAGATATAGGAAGCCAGTCAGTGATTTACCTTAACCGCGTCTACCCAAAATTGAAACACATTTTTGGTGGACTGATCCTTTAAACAGCAGTGCCTCAAAAAAATAGTTTTGATAGGTACTAGTAGGTTCAGTCATGCTCTACTCTGGCCTTTTGTATCACCTGCAGACTTCACTGGTGAGTTTAAAATCTGTAGTTCTGTGCCTCTACTACAAATTATTTGTTTAATCTATATTAAATATTATTGTACACTTTTACTGTCAATATACAGCCTACCTTTTTTTGAGCTCGAACTTGTTCTCAATTTTGGGGAGCTCCTGTGGGAAGTTGGGGGAACCGCATGCCCCTGGGAAATGTGAGGGGCTTCCAGGCCAGTCTCCATCGGCAGGTAATGGATCTGTGGTGGTTCTGAGTCTCCTTTCAACCTTTTGGCATTCAGAAACCCAGCCTGAAGTCTCTCCATACTCTCTGGCAGATGAAAGGCAGCAAAAGGGTGCAGCGCACCATAGCCTAGAACACCAACCCCTGGTCGAGGGTGTCCATATTGGTGGGAAAGCGAGAGAAGCTGAGGTGGACATGCTGAATTCAAATGATCCTGAGGTGGGTAGAGAAGAGGGTATGCTGAACTCAGGTAAGTCATCTGTGGAGGTTTGGCAATTGGAACAGTGTAATGAGGAGGCTGTTGAGCTAATCCAAGTGGACCTTCTGAGGATGTAGCCATGACCAGGAGGGCTTGAGATGTCAGTGAATTTATTAGCCCAGGCGTGCTGTCCATCCTGAGACTCTTCAGCAGACCTAAGAAAGTGATAAAATGCAATGTCAGTAGAGGAAACATACCAAAGAAATACTGGGGCTGTTATTTTTGGCCACCTGCTAAAAAAAAATAGTTTTCTGGCTGTCTCTGATGATACTACTTTCCCAATCAATGACCAAAACCAAAAAATGCAGAAAGGAAAGATCGATACACTTGTTTCAGGTCTTTGATTTTAATAGTAAGTCTTTAGGACAACAAAAAGCCTGGCAACAAGCATAGAGACCTACAATGGCTGTTTCCATATTATCTTTACAGAGGTTTCTATTTACAAGTCAACAACTCTAGAGATGTGAACTAAATTGGTACACATTAGAGCAAAACGCTAACCAAGAAACAAGGTATCTTCTGTTTAGACGGGTGATGACATGAAAAACTGAATCATGTACAAGCTGTCCATTAAAGCATACGTAAATCTGAGCACTAAAATATCACATCAACATTAACATTTTGATGGCACAACAAAAGTTGTTTATAATCTTTATAAATCTGCAGTTTTTTAATGAAAATAATGAAAGTCCATGTTCAGGCACTTCCTATTATAGGATGACAACGCTCTGTTCCAATTTCCTAATGAAGGCTAATGGCTAATGAAGGAAACAGCTAATGAAGGATAATGCTATATAGTTATATTATAAGAATATAATATAATTTAACTATACATCAATATCCTTTGTTAGCCATATCACTTGTCAATTCAGGGATTCATCTGACCCTGAAGAAGTAAGACTATTGCGAAAAGCGTTGATCCACTACGCCATCTTGGAATAACGATTATGCACTAGTTACACTGTATTTAAAAGCCAACTGTAAATTTACATGTTTTAATGATATTTTAACTTTATAATTAAGATGTTGCTTTTATGGATATACACTAAATTACCAAAAGTATTGGGGCACCTGCCTTTACTCGCACATGAACTTTAATGGCATCCCAGTCTTAGTCTGTAGGGTTCAATATTGAGTTGGCCCACCCTTTGCAGCTATAACAGCTTCAGCTCTTCTGGGAAGGCTGTCCACAAGGTTTAAGAATGTGTCTTTGGGCATGTTTTACCATTCTTCCAGAAGCGCATTTGTGGGGTCAGGCACTGATGTTGGAGAGAAGACCTGGTTTACAGTCTGCTCTCTAATTCATCCCAAAGGTTTTCTATCGGGTGGAGGTCAGAATTCTGCGCAGGCCAATCAAGTTCCTTCAACCCAAAACTCACTCATCCATGTCTTTATGGACCTTGCTTTGTGCACTGGTCCAAATTATTTGGTGGAGGGGGGATTATAGTGTGGGGTCGGGACCTCAACCCGATAGGACACCTTTGGGATGAATTAAAGCGAAGACTGCGAGCCAGGCCTTCTCTCCAACATCAGTGCCTGACCTCACAAATGCGCTTCTTTAAGAATGGTCAAACATTCCCATAGACACACTCCTAAACCTTGTGGACAACCTTTCCTGAAGAGTTTAAGTTGTTATAGCTGCAAAGGGTGGGCCAACTCAATATTGAATCCTACGGACTAAGACTGGGATGCCATTAAAGTTCATATGCGTGTAATGGCAGGCATCCCAATACTTTTGGTAATATAGTGTATGTCCTCTTTGTGGCACATTAAAAGTCCCTAATTACACTCTTCATCACGATTAGTCGGGGGATTGGAGAAAAGATATAATACATTTAGTGAGTATGGGATGGTGCCATAAGAGGCAATTCTAGGATGTCCAATTTGACACCATGGAGGACGGACTCCGAGTTTTCAATAAAGCACAAATGCCATGACGTTACCATACTTGTAGTCCAGTGTTTACTTCCTCCTGCAGAAGCCTGTGCTTTGCAACCATGAATCACTGATTGTGGTTGCAATGCTCCGCAGGCTTCATTGAAAAAATTGAATAAAATGTAGATTTTAATTTATTGTTTTAAGGTGGATGCACTTATTCAACCTTTTGCAAAAGGTGGGCCACGCGTTTGGCACTCAAGATTTGCGTAATGTTCTCAGTATACCAGAAAATCCCTCTTAATATGTCTCTCCCAGCAACTGTTATATCCGCTCATGGAAGAATCATTGCTCACAACGATGCGTCATGGCTGACAAGCAAGAAACGGTGTACCACATTTCCGCATTTGATCACCTTTTTTTTCACACCATTCCTTTCATTAAAATAGTAAAATGTAGTAAAACACAGAATGAAACTCAAATCTGAAGAGTCAGCTTTCCCTGATGGAGACTTATGTCACACCATCGATAGTGAAAACTTTATCTGGGTATCTTTAGCAACACGTTGTATGCCACAGGAAGCCAAGGTCACGTGACCTGCCAACTGAAAGAGGCATCTCTGTGCGGTGGGGGAGATTACTTTTATTTATGGCTTTGTGGTGGCTGCCTGTTCCTTCATTTATTTTTTATTTTTTTTAAGGTGTATTGAATATTTTCTGTAAGCATACATAGATATTATCACAGTGTAATTGTGCATGCTTGGTGTACCATATTGTCATTATTCTATTACATACATAGATGTCTAGAGCAAATATTTTTAAGGTCTCTGGGAACCCCTGCTAAGAATATTCTATCAGGAGTTATTGGGAAATTATCCCTTACATTGGTGGTCAGTAGGAGAATGTACCTTTCACTGGTGGTCAATGGGAAGAATGTCTCTTGCATTGGTGGTCAGTAGGGATGAGCTTCGTGTTCGAGTCGAACCCATGTTCGACTCGAACATCGGCTGTTCGACCGTCCGTCGAATTGCGAACGATATGGGCCGTTCGCGCCAAATTCGTGTGGCGCGTCACGGCCCATAATTCACTGCGGCATCGCAGTGCATTGCTGGCTGATGATTGGCCAAGCATGCACTATGACCCGCATGCTTGGCCAATCACAGCGCCGTCAGTAGAGAGAGCTGTAATTGGCCAAAGCCAGGGTGGCTTTGGCCAATTATGGCTCAGGGGATTTAGTACACACCCCACACTATATAAGGCCGCCTGCACGGCGGCCCTGTGTAGTGTGTGTTCCGGTGTGCTGAGAGATAGAGAGAGAGAGAGACAGTGTCATTTGATTTGAGTTAGATAGATTAGGCAGAACAGTCAGTCAGTTAGCTGCACTTACAGTGTATTGTGTATATATATGCATCCCAGGTGTTGCATATATATATATACACTGTATTCAGTTTAGCTAGATCCGTTCCTGTTATCTTCTATCTAGACTATTTAGTGCAGTGTGTCCTGCTCACAGTGTTCAGCTAGATCCGTTCCTGCTATTTACATTCAGTGCAGTGCGTCCTGCTCACAGTGTTCAGCTAGATCCGTTCCTGCTATTTACATTCAGTGCAGTGCGTCCTGCTCACAGTGTTCAGCTAGATCCGTTCCTGCTATTTACATTCAGTGCAGTGCGTCCTGCTCACAGTGTTCAGCTAGATCCGTTCCTGCTATTTACATTCAGTGCAGTGCGTCCTGCTCACAGTGTTCAGCTAGATCCGTTCCTGCTATTTACATTCAGTGCAGTGCGTCCTGCTCACAGTGTTCAGCTAGATCCGTTCCTGCTATTGACATTCAGTGCAGTGCGTCCTGCTCACAGTGTTCAGCTAGATCCGTTCCTGCTATTTACATTCAGTGCAGTGCGTCCTGCTCACAGTGTTCAGCTAGATCCGTTCCTGCTATTTACATTCAGTGCAGTGCGTCCTGCTCACAGTGTTCAGCTAGATCCGTTCCTGCTATTTACATTCAGTGCAGTGCGTCCTGCTCACAGTGTTCAGCTAGATCCGTTCCTGCTATTTACATTCAGTGCAGTGCGTCCTGCTCACAGTGTTCAGCTAGATCCGTTCCTGCTATTTACATTCAGTGCAGTGCGTCCTGCTCACAGTGTTCAGCTAGATCCGTTCCTGCTATTTACATTCAGTGCAGTGCGTCCTGCTCACAGTGTTCAGCTAGATCCGTTCCTGCTATTTACATTCAGTGCAGTGCGTCCTGCTCACAGTGTTCAGCTAGATCCGTTCCTGCTATTTACATTCAGTGCAGTGCGTCCTGCTCACAGTGTTCAGCTAGATCCGTTCCTGCTATTTACATTCAGTGCAGTGCGTCCTGCTCACAGTGTTCAGCTAGATCCGTTCCTGCTATTTACATTCAGTGCAGTGCGTCCTGCTCACAGTGTTCAGCTAGATCCGTTCCTGCTATTTACATTCAGTGCAGTGCGTCCTGCTCACAGTGTTCAGCTAGATCCGTTCCTGCTATTTACATTCAGTGCAGTGCGTCCTGCTCACAGTGTTCAGCTAGATCCGTTCCTGCTATTTACATTCAGTGCAGTGCGTCCTGCTCACAGTGTTCAGCTAGATCCGTTCCTGTTATCTTCCTACTGACAGGCAGGCTTGTCTGGTTACAGTATATAAAGCTACCTGAAGAAAATTACAGGTGTTCTTTTTGATCCTATTAGTACCACGGTCAGGCAGCTAGACTATTTACATTTAGTACAGTGTGTCCTGCTCACAGTGTTCAGCTAGATCCGTTCCTGTTATCTTCCTACTGACAGGCAGGCTTGTCTGGTTACAGTATATAAAGCTACCTGAAGAAAATTACAGGTGTTCTATCCCAGCTTAGTGCAGCTACAGGCCATTAGTATGTCTGGAAGGCCAAGAAGGAGAGGCAGACAGTCACAAGCCAATAAGAGAGGGCAAGCAGGCTCTGTGTCTAGTGCTGGTCGTGGAGACGGTGCATCCTCATCAGCACGTGGCCATGGGACACGCTTGGCCTTTTTTTCGGCAGCTGGCCGTGTTGAGCCGCAACATGCGGAAGACTTGGTCGAGTGGATGACCAAGCCGTCCTCATCCTCCTCATCCTCTCTCACCCATGCCCAGGGTGCTTTGTCTGGCAAAGCAGCGGCCTCTTCCCTCAGCTCAATGTCATCAGTGACTCCTTCCCTAGCTCCACCATGTCCTCATGAGGATTCCCTCGAACTGTTTGACCACAGTGTTGGGTACATGCTCCAGGAGGATGCCCAGCGTTTGGAAGGCTCTGATGATGATACTGAGCTCGATGAAGGCAGTAACATGAGCACGGACAGAGGGGGTGCCCAAGAAGGACAGCAATCTGGCAGTCATGCTCCCCCTGCTGCAGCATACTGCCAGGTTTGCTCCAGTGATGAGGAGGGAGGGGATGATGAGGTCACTGACTCAACGTGGGTGCCTGATAGGAGAGAGGAGGAGGAGGAGGAGGAGGAGGCGGCACATCACCAACGAGGCAGGATGCCCTCCAGGGGCCAGCCTAAGGGCAGCACATTGACTGCATCACACCCCAAAGCTCCACATGTGCAGGGCGCTGCAGTCTCTGCGCGTTATTCAAAAAGTTCTTTGGTGTGGGCCTTTTTTGAGACGAGTGCATCAGATCGCACCGCTGCTATTTGCAACATATGTCTCAAGCGTATCTCGCGTGGCCAAAACATCTCCCGCTTGGGTACCACATGCTTGACCAGACATATGTTGACCTGCCATGCAGTTCGTTGGCAAGCGTATCTGAAAGACCCACACCAAAGAACAAAGAGGATCTCTCCTTGCTCCTCATCAGCTGAGATTTCCAACCCCACTAGACCTTCAGTCCTCTCTGAGACCTGCAGTGAGAGGAATGAAGGTGTAGAATTAGGTGTGTCACAGCCAAGTACTTGTGGGCAATCTGCTTTTGGTACACCGACGTCAGATTGTACCAGGCAAATTTCCCTGCCCCAGCTGCTGCACCGCCGAAAGAAGTTTGCTCCCAGCCATCCACATGCCCAGCGGTTGAATGCTAGCTTGGCAAAATTGCTAGCACTTCAACTGCTGCCTTTTCAGTTGGTAGACTCTGCCCCCTTCCGTGAGTTTGTGGAATGTGCGGTTCCTCAGTGGCAGGTACCCAAACGCCACTTTTTCTCACGGAAGGCGATTCCGGCTCTCTACCGGCATGTGGAAGGCAATGTCCATGCCTCGCTGGACAGGGCGGTCAGCGGTAAGGTGCATATTACCGCTGACTCATGGTCCAGCAGGCATGGACAGGGACGTTACTTAAGTTTCACGGCGCATTGGGTGACTCTGCTGGCAGCTGGGAAGGATGCAGGACAAGGTGCAGTAGTGTTGGAGGTTGTTCCGCCACCACGCCTCCAAAATGCTGATTGTGACACACCTCTCTCCTCCACCCCCTCCTCTTCTTCTTCCTCCATGGCCTCTTCCTCGGAACCAGCGGTGCTCCGTAGGCGTTCAAGGGGCTACGCAAGTACGCAGGCCAAAAGATGCCATGCGGTGCTTGAGCTGGTGTGCTTGGGGGACAGGAGCCACACTGGGGCAGAGGTTCTGTCAGCTCTGCAGGGGCAGGTTCAGAGGTGGTTGACGCCACGCCAACTTAAGGCAGGAATGGTGGTTTGCGACAATGGCACCAACCTCCTCTCTGCCCTCCGACAGGGACAACTGACCCATGTGCCCTGTTTGGCTCACGTCCTTAACTTGGTGGTGCAGCGGTTCTTGGGCAGGTACCCGGGCTTACAGGATGTCCTGAGGCAGGCCAGGAAAGTCTGTGTGCATTTCCGCCGGTCATATAATGCCAGTGCTCGGCTGACGGACCTCCAAAAGGAGTTTAACCTGCCCAAGAACCGCCTAATCTGTGACATGCCCACCAGGTGGAACTCGACGTTGGCCATGCTGCAGCGGCTGCACACGCAGCAGAGGGCCATCAATGAGTACCTGTGCGACTATGGCACCAGGACAGGGTCAGGGGACCTTGGTTTTTTTTCCCCACGCCAGTGGGCCATGATCAGGGATGCATGCACTGTCCTGTCACCATTCGAGGAGGCCACGAGGATGGTGAGCACTGACAGTGCATGCATCAGTGACACTGTCCCCCTTGTCCACCTGTTGGAGCACACGCTGCGTGGAATAATGGACAGGGCACTTGAGGCAGAACAGAGGCAGGAAGAGGAGGACTTCCTTAGCTCTCAAGGCCCCCTTTATCCAGACAGTGTTCCTGCGTGCCCGCCGATCACACAGGAAGAGGACGAGGAGGAGGAGGAGGAGGAGGAGGAAGATTGTGTCAGTATGGAGGTGGAGCCTGGCACTCAGCATCAGCAGTCTTTAAGGGATCAGTCCCAAGGAACACATGGACTTGTACGTGGCTGGGAGGAGGTGGCTGCGGACGTTGTTGTCCTTAGTGACCCAGAGGACTCCGGACCGAATGCCTCAGCAAACCTACGCTGCATGGCCTCCCTGATCCTGCAAAGCCTGCGTAAGGATCCTCGTATTCGTGGTATCAAGGAGAAGGACCAATACTGGCTGGCAACCCTCCTTGATCCACGTTACAAGGGTAAGGTTGCGGACCTTATCTTGCCATCGCAGAGGGAGCAGAGGATGAAACATCTTCGGGAGGCCTTGCAGAAAGGTCTGTGCAACGCGTTCCCAGAGACTGGGAGGTTACAAACTCCTGTTTCTGGACAACGTGTTGCTGAGGCTTCGGTCAGTCAAAGAAGGAGCGGTGGAGAAGGTGGCCGTCTGACCGATGCGTTCAGACAATTTTTTGGTCCGCAGCCCCAAGGTATGATCGGTTCCAGCAACCATCGCCAGCGTCTGTTTTACATGGTGCAGGAATACCTAGGGGCAAGATCAGACTTGGACACCTTTCCCACCGAAAATCCTCTGGGTTACTGGGTCTTGAGGATGGATCACTGGCCAGAGCTTGCACAGTATGCAATTGAGCTACTGGCCTGTCCTGCATCCAGCGTTCTTTCGGAACGTACATTCAGTGCTGCTGGAGGCGTGGTAACCGATCACAGGGTGCGTCTGTCCACTGACTCGGTCGATCGGCTGACCTTCATAAAAATGAATCAGTCTTGGATCACCACCAGCTACCAAGCACCTGATGCTGATGTAACTGAATAATTTTTTTCAGATCCCTTCAAAGACTGCCTATGCTGATGCTGAGTGATTATCCCTGAGTAATTATCCTCTTCCTCCTCAATCATCACGCTGATAGCTTGTAAGAACATTTTTGGTTCTGGGCGCCACCACCAGTGCCTAAGGCACAATTTTTCAGCCCCTGTATAACAGGGGCGTGTAATTACAATTTTTGATGTAATACTTTGCAGCACGGCTCGTTCCTGCATTCCAACTAGAGTGTCTGTGAGGGGTTGCAGTGTTGTGGCACCAGCACCAGTGCCTAAGGCCCAATTTTTCTGCCCCTGTCTAACAGGGGCGTGTAATTACAATTTTTGATGCAATACTTTGCAGCAGTGCTCGTTCCTGCGTTCCAACTAGAGTGTCTGTGAGGGGTTGCAGTGTTGTGGCACCAGCACCAGTGCCTAAGGCCCAATTTTTCTGCCCCTGTCTAACAGGGGCGTGTAATTACAATTTTTGATGCAATACTTTGCAGCAGTGCTCGTTCCTGCGTTCCAACTAGAGTGTCTGTGAGGGGTTGCAGTGTTGTGGCACCAGCACCAGTGCCTAAGGCCCAATTTTTCTGCCCCTGTCTAACAGGGGCGTGTAATTACAATTTTTGATGCAATACTTTGCAGCAGTGCTCGTTCCTGCGTTCCAACTAGAGTGTCTGTGAGGGGTTGCAGTGTTGTGGCACCAGCACCAGTGCCTAAGGCCCAATTTTTCTGCCCCTGTCTAACAGGGGCGTGTAATTACAATTTTTGATGCAATACTTTGCAGCAGTGCTCGTTCCTGCGTTCCAACTAGAGTGTCTGTGAGGGGTTGCAGTGTTGTGGCACCAGCACCAGTGCCTAAGGCCCAATTTTTCTGCCCCTGTCTAACAGGGGCGTGTAATTACAATTTTTGATGCAATACTTTGCAGCAGTGCTCGTTCCTGCGTTCCAACTAGAGTGTCTGTGAGGGGTTGCAGTGTTGTGGCACCAGCACCAGTGCCTAAGGCCCAATTTTTCTGCCCCTGTCTAACAGGGGCGTGTAATTACAATTTTTGATGCAATACTTTGCAGCAGTGCTCGTTCCTGCGTTCCAACTAGAGTGTCTGTGAGGGGTTGCAGTGTTGTGGCACCAGCACCAGTGCCTAAGGCCTAATTTTTCAGCTCCTGTTCAACAGGGGCATGTAATTACAATTCTTGATCTAATATTTCACAGCAGGGCCCTGTGAGGGCTTACAGTGTTTTGGCCACAGCAACACCTAAGGCCCAAATTTCTGCTGAGTATATAGGGCAGGACCCTACTTTCAAACATCTAACTTACAAACGACTCCTACTTGCAAACGGAAGGAGACAACAGGAAGTGAGATGAAATCTACCCATAGGAAGGGAAATTCTCTCATGTAAGAGTTAATATGGGAAAACAATTTCTCCTTTCCACTGATGCTTTCCAATCCTTGTTCCACAAAAAAACCCAAATTTTCAAAAAACATTTTTCATTGGGACAAAAAAGTGAGGTGAAATCTTCTGAAGAGGAGGAAAGACGCAAAACAAATGTCACAGGGGTGATAACCCTTCCCTATGTTTTCCAAAAAGCTTAGAAAAGATTTTTTGGCTGGAGCTAAACACATTAAAAATGTTCAAAATTACAAAGAGATTCTACTTAACAACAAACCTACAGTCCCTGTCTTGTTTGCACCGCCTGTATACTGCTGTTCAGAGTATATAGGGACCTTTCCTTATTTTAATTTGGGTGCGGGGTTCCCCTTAATATCCATACAAGACCCAAAGGGCCTGGTAATGGACTGGGGGGTACCCATGCCGTTTGTCTCACTGATTTTCATCCATATTGCCAGGACCCGACATGACATTAAACCCGCAAGCAGTTTTAAATGAGATTTTTTCCTTTAAAAATGACATTTGGTGCAGGGACTGTTCTAAACATGGGAAACACGCGTCACTTTACAGGCATACTATAGACACCCCCCAGGTACGATATTTAAAGGAATATTTCACTTTTTTTTTTTTTACTTTAAGCATCATTAAAATCACTGCTCCCGAAAAAACGGCCGTTTTTAAAAGTTTTTTTTGCATTGATACATGTCCCCTGGGGTAGGACCCGGGTCCCCAAACCCTTTTTAGGACAATACCATGCAAATTAGCCTTTAAAATGAGCACTTTTGATTTCGAACGTTCGAGTCCCATAGACGTCAATGGGGTTCTAACGTTCGTGCGAACTTTCGGTCCGTTCGCGGGTTCTGGTGCGAACCGAACCGGGGGGTGTTCGGCTCATCCCTAGTGGTCAGTCAGAAGAATGCCCCTTACATCTTTGGTCAGTGGGGAGAATGCTCCTTACATTTTTGGTCAGTGGGGAGAATGCTCCTTACATTTTTGGTCAGTGGGGAGAATGCTCCTTACATTTTTGGTCAGTGGGGAGAATGCTCCTTACATTTTTGGTCAGTGGGGAGAATGCTCCTTACATTTTTGGTCAGTGGGGAGGATGCTCCTTTACAGTAGTTGTCAATGGGAAACAACGCTCCTTACATTGGTTACAGAGGGAATGTTTCCCCTTACAGTGGGGGTCATTGAGAAGAATGCTCCTTACAATGGTGATCAGTGGAAAGAATGCTCCTTACATTGGTGGTCAGTGGAAAAATGTCCTCTTACATTGGTGGTCAGTGGAAAAAATGTCCCCTTACATAGGCGATCAGTGAGAAGAATGCCCATTACAGTGGTGGTCATTGGGAAGATTTCCCCTTTATTGGTGGTCAGTGAGAAGAATGTTTCTTACAATAGTGGTCATTGGGAAGAATGCCCCCATTACGGTGGTGATTAGAACGCCACCCTAACAGACAGCTAAAAAGATCATTGGGGCCATGCTGCTGGTTCTGCCAAGTTGTGATGGATCTGAAATTTTAAAGGCATACTCAGGTGGGAGGTCAGTTAACTACAGTTCAAGGAAACCCTAGCAACCTCTGGAGGAACCCAAAGGTTCCACTGAACTGAGGTGGAGAACAGCTGGTCTAGAGTCTCCGTAAAATGGCTATGCATATTTTAATAAAATCACACAATTATTGAGATAAAACCTGGGCCATTGGTTGTGTTCAACCAAACCTGATATGCATTTTGAGAGGGGACAGTAAAGCACAGGCACAAAAACAAAAGAGTCAAACTGAAAACAAACAGGCACTTTACTTGTGTTTAATGACAAAAAAGAGTCAGAGTACTAAATGGGCTAATCTAGCTGTTGTCATTTGCATATATATTGTCAAACTATACTCAGAAACAAGTTTTTTTATTTAAACATTAGCATGCGTTGATAGGTTTAGTTATGCCTGGTACACACTAATGCCGAGTGCACACGATTGGATTTTACGATAACAAAACCATGGATTTTTTTCCGACGGATGTTGGCTCAAACTTGTCTTGCATACTCACGGTCACACAAATGTTGTCGGAAATTCAGAGCGTCAAGAACGCGGTGACGTACAACGTGTACAAGGAGCCGAGAAAAATTAGGTTCAATAGCCAGTGCGGCTCTTCTGCTTGATTCCAAGCATGCGTGGACTTTTGTGTGTCGGACTTATGTACACACGCTCGGAAAATTTGAGAACCTGCTCTCAAACATTTGTTGGCGGAAATTCTGCCAATGCTGACAATAAACGGGCAGCAAACAGACAACACTGACAATAAACAGGCAGCAAACAGACAATACTGACAATAAACAGGCAGCAAACAGACAACGCTGACAATAAATGGGCAGCACACAGACAACGCTGACAATAAACGGGCAGCAAACAGACAACGCTGACATTAAACAGGTAGCAGACAATGCTGACAATAAACGAGCAGCAAACAGACAACGCTGACAATAAACAGGGCAGCAAACAAACAACACTGACAGTACCCAGGCAGCAAACGAACAACCCTGACAGTACACGGGCAGCAAACGAACAACACTGACAATAAATGGGCAGCAAACAGACAGCGCTGACAGTACACGAGCAGCAAATGAACAACCCTGACAGTACATGGACAGCAAACAGACAACGCTGACAGTACACAAGGCAGCAAATAGACAACACTGACAACAAATGGGCAGCAAACAGACGTGGTTGCCAAAACACAGGCAGCAAATGAACAAAGCTGACAATAAATGGGCAGCAAACAGACAACGCTGACAATAAACGGGAAGCGAACAGTCAACCCTGTCAAAACACAGGCAGCAAATGACAATACATGGGCAACATATGGGCAACCCTGACAATACACAGGCAACCCTGAAAATGTGTGGGCAACATATTGACAACCCTGTCAATACAAGGAAGCTAACTGACAACATGAAAAAACATGGGCACCAAATTGACAACCTTGACAATACACGGGCAGCAAACAAACAACCCTGACAATACATGGACAACAAACAGGCAACCATAAAAACACATGGGCACTAAGCAGACAGCCCTGGCAATACACAAACAACAAATGCGCAAACATGACAATACACAAGCAACAAATGGGTAACCCTGACAATACATGGGCAACAAATGAACAATCCTGTCAGTACTCAAGCAGCAGACACCTCTGACAATACCCGGGGCCATCCCTAACAATACATGGGCAACAATTGGTCACCCCTGACAAAACAAGGGCAACAATTTGGCAACCCCGACAACACACAGGCATCAAAGAGAAATACCTGACAATATAAGGCAACAAATGGGCAATCCTGACGATACATGCTCAACAAACAGGTAATGTTGACAATCCATGAACAGCAAATGGGCAACCTTGACAAAATAGAGGCAATAAATGGGCAACCCTAATAAGTACACTCAATAATCAAATAATTGTGACAATGTGCGGGCAGCAAATGGATGATCAAGACAATCCACAAATGCCGAACAGTCAATTGAGACAATAAACAATAACAAGCTTGACAGATAATTGTGACAATCCATGGGCAACAAATGGGCAATCAAGACAGGCTACAAAGGGGCAGCTGTGACAGTATACAACATCAAACGGGCAATCATGTAAGTACACAGGGAAACTGGGACAATACCCAAAAATAATGAGCAATTAGAAGAATAAATAGGGAACAAATGGGCAATCGTGATAGTCGATAGGCAAGAAACTGGCAATACATAGGCAATAAGATGTAAATGAAACTTTTGTTATTTGTACATTTTAAGGGAAATAGGATAACAAATCACCACGGAATACTATAATATTCAATTACTGTACTATTTATTTATGTATTTTAATTGTGAACAACAGCAACAGTAGCTGATAGAGGAGGGTTCATAACTGGATAGAACTGCATTATATGTAATAACTAGTTCACTTCCTGCTGCAGGTCAGGTGGAGCAATATAATAATTGCGTGTAATGATTACAATAAACATCTTTTTTTAACTTCTAATGCCGCTTACACACGAGCGGAATGTCCGTCAGAAAAAGTCAGATGGGAGCTTTTCATCCTGGATTCCGACCGTGTGTATGCCCCATCAGACTTTTTCCGCCGAAAATTCAGACGGACTTAGATAGAGAACATGTTCTAAATTTTTCAGACGGAACTAATTACTATCGGGAAACCGGCTCGTCTGTATGCTGTTCCAGCGTACCAAAAACGTTGCATGTTCTGAAGCAAGTACGAGACGGAAGCTATTGGCTACTGGCTACTGAACTTCCTTTTTCTAGTCCCGTCCTACGTGTGGTACGTCACCACGTTCTGAATGGTAGGACTTTGGTGTGACCGTGTGTATGCAAGACAGCTTAAGCGGAATTTCGTCGGGACTCCCTCGGAACAACCTTAAGAGTTTATTCCGACGGCAAAACCGGTCGTGTGTACAGGGCATAACTCTTTTTCTTCTTCTAACATGTAGCTGATTTTATTGTGTTCTTTTTCCACCTTTCAAAAGTACATAAAAAGTTGTCACAGCTGGCGAGTTGAGTGCCTACACGTCTCTAGCTGTAAAACCACAAGAAAACGCTAAATCAGGAATCTGCTGTCTCATCAGGAATTGCCAAATCTCAACGTGCCAATCTGTTAATTGTGACTCAGCATCAGAAGGAAATATTTATTACAAACTGCATTCAGTTCTTCTCCTTTTTTGAATACAAATACAATAAACCTTCTGGTGTAAACTGTGTGCACTCAGAAAGTTACAGTGAACTAATGTACTGGCCAGGAAGGGAGAGAACCCTCAGTGTTAATCGGTCCTTAGGGGTGTACTAATGTACTGGCCAGGAAGGGAGAGAACCCTCAGTGTTGAGCGCTCCTTAGGGGTGTACTAATGTACTGGCCAGGAAGGGAGAGAACCCTCAGTGTTAATCGGTCCTTAGGGGTGTACTAATGTACTGGCCAGGAAGGGAGAGAACCCTCAGTGTTAATCGGTCCTTAGGGGTGTACTAATGTACTGGCCAGGAAGGGAGAGAACCCTCAGTGTTGAGCGCTCCTTAGGGGTGGTGACCTGGGGGTGCTCTGAGTATCACTTTGGGTTTGGGACCCCACTCTAAACAAGGGCACTCAGCCACAACACCACAGCTTTTTTCTGCACATTGACTCATGGGCTAGGCCTTTTGGCCGAAACTGGGGCAAGTTCTGTTCCCAAGCTTCAAGATGAAACCAATCTATACAGCAGCCATTCTCAACCAGGATTCCATGGAACCCTTGGGTTCCTCCAGAGGTTGATAAGGGTTCCTCAATCTTTGGCTGATTAACCTCTGATCTGATAGTGCTTGAAAAACTCTGGGTCCAATGCCACTTGGCAGATCTTTTTAGCTGTCTGTAAGGGTGGCACTGTGACCACCTCTGTAAGGGCGGCAGTCTTCCTACTGACCAACAATGCAAGGAGTTCTTTCCAATGATCCTCAATTAATTCATTTTAGTATGGGTTCTCTGAGACCTAAAAATCATTTCAAGGGTTCCTCTCGGGTAAAAAGGTGGTATACATGGTGGTATATATAGTATACACTGGCACCTTTTTTTTTTAACTTCTCTCTCCTTATGTGTGTTTATATATGTTGATGTACTTTTGAACGATATTCCTAAAGTCTCTAATGGTATTATTGAACGTACTGATGAGATTTTTTTGCTCCAAATAATTCCTGTGTATGGCCAGCATGGCCAGAAGTAACCAGCGCTTTTTATTATCCTGACTCCAAAAAGTTGACAGGTAAAAACAGAATAACTGTTGTAGGTTGCTCTTATTTCAAATGCAAATAAATACACATATGAAATTATTAGTGATCCCAAAAATCCTCCAAAATGTACTCCTTTAACCACCTCCGGACCGCCCACTGTATATTGACGTCCTTTTTTTAAAGATGGATATCTCGGTAACGGCAGCAGCTGCTGCCACAACTGAGGTATCCATCTTTAGGGCAGCCGGTTCTGTACATGATAATGGTGGTCTCTGTGGCGGGTTCGCCGCGAGATCACCGTTATCGGCGGCGGGAGAGGTGCCACCCCCCCTCCCGCCGCTCTCCCGTCGGTAGCGGCGGAGGCGATCGGGTCCTTTCCCTGCTTAGGTATGGAGACGAGTGAGGCTAAGATGGCCACCACCCGTCTCCATACCATGTGACGGCCGGAGCGACGTCATTACGACGGCTCCGCCCACTTCTCTTAAAGGCACAATTTTTTTTGTGTCATTTTTTTAAACAACTTTTTTTTTTTTTTTGCATTTTAGTCTAAATATGAGATCTGAGGACTTTTTGACCTCAGATCTCATATTTAAGAGGACCTGTCATGCTTTTTTCTATTACAAGGGATGTTTACATTCCTTGTAATAGGAATAAAAGTGATCCAAATTTTATTTTTTTTTTTAAAACAGTGAAAAAATAAATAAAATAAAGTAAAATAAATCATAAAAAAAAAAAAAAAAAATTTTTAAAGCGCCCTGTCCCGACGAGCTCTCGCGCAGAAGCGAACGCATATGTGAGTAGCGCCCGCATATGAAAACGGTGGTCAAACCACACATGTGAGGTATCGCCGCGACCGGTAGAGTGAGAGCAATAATTCTAGCCCTAGACCTCCTCTGTAACGCAAAACATGCAATCTGTAGAATTATTTAAACGTCGCCTATGGAGATTTTTAAGGGTAAAAGTTTGACGCC
Source organism: Lithobates septentrionalis (assembly GCA_037952835.1). Taxonomy (NCBI): domain Eukaryota; kingdom Metazoa; phylum Chordata; class Amphibia; order Anura; family Ranidae; genus Lithobates; species Lithobates septentrionalis. The sequence continues at coordinate 139,984 of JBBDGP010003094.1, read as the reverse complement.
ATTCCACGAGCGGGCGCAATTTTAAAGCGTGACATGATGGGTATCAATTTACTTGGCGTAACATTATATTTCACAATATAAAAAAAAATTGGGCTAACTTTACAGTTGTCTTATTTTTTTTTTTTTCAAAAAACTGAATTTTTCCCAAAAAAAGTGCGCTTAGAAGACCGCTGCGCAAATACGGTGCAAAAAAAAGTATTGCAATGACCGCTATTTTATTCTCTAGGGTGTTCGAAAAAAAACAATATATAATGTTTGGGGGTTCTAAGTAATTTTCTAGCAAAAAAACCTGTTTTAAACTTGTAAACACCTAAAATCCAAAACGAGGCTGGTCCTTAAGTGGTTAAAAACACAACAATTTCAGATCAATATAGTAATCACTACAGAAAAGTAATAGAAAAAAGTTTATATACATTTAAAAAAAAATGTGTGTATATATATATATATATAAATATATAATATATATATATATATATATATATATATATATATATATATATATATATATATATATATATATATATATATATATATATATATATACACATTATTTTTTTATTGTAGGTGATTACTATATTGATCTATATTTGTTGTGTTTTTGGAGGATTTTTCGGATCACTGATAACTGATAACTGTATTTATTTATTAATTAATTAATTTAGTATGTGTATATACCTTTGCACTATTCTAGACCTGTTCTTGTACCACAAATATTTACCTTTTGTTTTTTTATTTATAAAAATAGAAATGGGGAAAAATGTAAAATATAAAATAACACAAATAAAAGAAGGCAGAAAACAAACAAACAAACAAATAAAACTGAATTAAAAAAACACCATAAATATACCCCCCCCCAATAAATAAATAAATGAAGCAAACTAAACAACCCTCAATATATCCCTCCAAAAAAAACTCTAAAAAAGAAAACTTTAAATGAAACAAACCCTAAAATACCCTCCCCCCCCCAAAAAAAAGCCTAGAAAATGAATAAAAATGAATGAAATACACTAGGCAACCCTAAATACACCCTCCCCCCGAAAAAAACCTTGAAAAAAATAAAGATAAATTAAACAAACCAAGCAACCCTAAATGCACTACCTAAAATTCCTCCAATAAAATAAAACTAAATGAAAAAATTAAACAAACCCAAATATACCCTGCAAAAAAGAAAAAAACACACCTTCCAAATAAATAAATAAATAAATGAAACAGACATCCTTAAATACACCCCCCCCCCCCCCCCCAAAAGCATCCCCTAAAATAAAAAATAACTAAAAATAAAATAACTAAACAACCATAAACATACCCCCCCTCCCCCAAAAAAATAAATAAAATAGAAACAAACCTAAATACACCCCTCCAAAAAAAATATATATATTATTTTACAAACAAATTACCAGTTTTAAGCAGTTTTATCACTGCAGATGAGTTACATGACTATCATCATTTTAAATAATATATTATGTGCATACATTCCAGATCCAAGATAATGAGATAAGTGTTGGTCAGACTCTGCACATCAATTGTAGGATGCTCTTATTTGCACATCTTTATCATTTGCGCATGTCTACAAAGCCCTATTCACAAAGTTCATCACTTGTTTATCAGCCTTTCCTAGTAAGATAGGAAAGTAATGATTCTAGGCCAACAAACTATTTTGAAAGCCGCAGTAGATAAAAGTGCAATCTTCGTAAATACCGTATTTACAATAAAAATGATCAGGCTGTTGTGCAACCCAGATTTTTTTTTTAGTGAAATCCTGTAGTAATCTTTATGCAATGTACAGTAGGACTAATGTTATAAGGGATCCAGCTGGTTGACAAATATGGTCATATTTTTCATTTTTCTTAGGAAAAAAAAAACGTCAGCAATACCACGAGGTGCCACGAGGTACAACCAGGGAGACACCCTGAATGTCCGCTAGATGCTTGATGTGTTTGATTGTATAAGGACATGAAGATTTATTTTATATCCAAAGAATTGTATGCCTTTGATGGCCTTAGCTTAAAGCAGATCTGCCCCCCTCCCCTGTTTTTTTTTTACATTTATTTCACCCCCATTTACCTTAAGGTGGTATCTGCACATTTCAGATACTCACCCATCCAGCAGATCCAGCGATGTCATGCTGAGATCCTCTAATGCCCGGCCACGGCTCTCCTGTGCCGCCATGTTCTTTCTGATGTCATCGAGAGGCCCGCGGGTTCTTCCTGGTTCTGCGAGCGGGCCTCCCAATGACGCGCCGATAGGCCTGCCACCTTCTCCTTTTCTGAATGGAAGGCCATGCCTCCTGGGAAAAGTGATGTGCATATCCCGGGAGGCAAAGTGGGCAGTGTGAACATCATTCTCCTAAGGCGACTGACATAAATGGGGAGGCGGGTCTGGACATTTTTGCCAAAAACCCCCCCAAAAAACATCAAAACAGCGCCATACCTTCAGAGGATGGAAGGAGGGGTGGAGTGGAGGGAAGTAGTGAACGAAGGTTAAGGTCCACTTTAGACAGGGTTTCTCAACCAGGGTTTCATGGAAAGCTAGGGTTCCCCCAGAAGTTACCAGGGGTTTCTTGAGCAATGAGCAATTTCTGCCTCTTAGATAAGTTCTCACTGACACCATTGATCTTTTTAGCTATCTGTAAGGGGGTAATTCTTCCCAATGATCACAAGTGTGAGGAGCCTTCTTCCCACCGACCATCACACTAATGTGCCATGAGTTGTAGATATGCAGGGGTGTCCTGAGACTGCAAAGTTATTCCAAGGGTTCCTCTGTGTTAAAAAGGTTGAGAAAGGCTTCAAGGGTTAGTTCACCTACAAGTGATCTTTTACTTATAGATGGAGCCTGATGTGCTGAGTCAGCCATGGGGTTCTTATGCTTCTTAGATGTTCCATCGGTGAGATCTCCCGGCCATAATTCCTGACCCCTGGGAATTTCTAGTGTCCCAGCCCACCTCTGTGTGTTCCCAGCTCCTCCTAGTACATCCTCTATAATGCAAAATAAATAAAAATCCAGCAGGGAATGGGGCGAGCCCCTCCTAATGATCAGAGCAAGTGTGCAGACCTGAGAACATAGCCCAGAGATCTCATTAGGGCCCCATTCACATACATGCATTTATAGGACATTTCTAAATGCCTAATGAATGGTATAATACACACTGTGCATTTACCCGCATTAAAGTATAACAAAAGGCAAAACTTTTTTGTTTTAATTTTGGATAGAGTGGAGATGGATTAGAACCCCTGTCGTGTTTTTATTACTGTCTGTGCCCCGGTTAGAAAGATTCACCTTCTCAATTTGTCCTGTTTGCCATTATCATTGAAAGTGAAAGTAAAATGAAATCCTAAAATCTGGGTTGTTCCCAGAAAAGTAATTGGAGGGGAAATGTTCCAATGAGGACACTAGTCTCTAGTGACCTGGGGGTCCCCAAGGAATTCCCTTAATTTGCAGGGATTTCCTCTCACTTCCTGTTTGGCCGTGGCACAGGAAGTGATGGTAAATCTCTCCAATGGGACAAAGATGCAAAAAATAAACCTTACAGGGGTTATAACACTCCCTTGCTTTATTCAAAAAAAATAAATAAAAGTTTTGCCTATAGTTCTACTTTAAAACCACTTCCGGACCGCCACACGCAGATATACGTCCTAAATTTGAAGAGCAATATCGTTGTTATGGCAGCAGCTAGCTGCCATAAGCCCCATATCCTCTTCTTCGGCCGACGGTCCGCTTTCTGATAAGAGTGATCTCTGCGGCGGATTCGCTGCAAGATCACTTTTATCGGCGGTGAGAGAGGGGCCCCCCTCCCGCCGCGCTACGGTGTCCTCCGCCGCTTACCGGAGCTGTCAGTAGCGGCAGAGGCGATCGGATCTTCACCCTTGCTGGGCATGGAGACGAGTGAGGGGAAGAGGGCCGCCAACCGTCTCCATAACATTGCTGGGAGGAAGCAATGTCAAAACGTCACTTCCGCCCATAGCTCTTAAAGGGCCATTTTTTTTTCATTTTCTTTTTAAATGACAATTTTTATTTTTTTTATTGCATTTTAGTGTAAATATGAGATCTGAGATCTTTTTGACCCCAGATCTCATATTTAAGAGGTCCTGTCATGCTTTTTTTTCTATTACAAGGGATGTTTAAATTCCTTGTAATAGGAATAAAAGTGACACCATTTTTATTTTTTTTTAAAACATTTAAAAATAAAAGGTAAAATAAATAAGAAAAAACACACGTTCACATCTATGCTTTTTTCACCTGCTGCGTTTTTTGAAAAGGATCAGGGACTTTTTGAGCCCAGGTTCATACTGATGGATGCGGTGTGGGACACCGCATGTAAGTCGCACAGGAATCGCAGCACATTCCTGAGCAAATTTAATTTACATATGTGTCTCTGGGGTGCGATTTTAGCCAGGGATTTGTATGGATCAAATCGCACCACATTCGCACCAAACTCATGCAGGACCTTTTTTTTTTGTGCGCACCAGAATCGGATCGCACGGGTGTTCACTCCGCTGCGATCTGATTTGGCAAATCGCACTAGGTGCTTGCAAACCCATTTCTGGGGTGTCGTTAACTTAACATACACACCGCAATCGGTTCGCATGAGCAGGTTGCGATTTTGATGCTGTGCGAAATCCGCAGCGCAATTTGCTGTGAATTTGCACCGCATCCAGTGTAAAGGGAGGCAAAAATGCAAAATGGTGCATTTTTGGTTCATATGACTTCAATGGAGAAGCTGCAGAAAAGCATGTAGTGCACTTTTGCTGCGATTTTACAACAATTTTGCCGCAATTTCGCCTTTTTTAATCTGCCCGACAACAAATTGGCCAAAGAAAAAAAAGAAAAAAAAAAAGCTTAAACAATGCGAAAGGCATCAAAAAAAGGTGTGAAAAAGCATCAAAAACGTGTGGGCAAAAAAAAAAAAGCGAAACGTACTGCAAAAATGGATCAAAAGCAAGCTGCATAGGTGTGAACCAGGCCTTACACTGCAAATACTTGCATGCGTTCAGGGATTTGCGCTTGCGCGCGTGTTTGCGCAAGTACAACCTGGACCAACATGCAGCCTTCTATTACTATGGGCAGCTGTACGCTGCCGCTGTGTATCGTGAAAATACACCCGCAATTTACGTTGTGCAGCGGCCTATTGCACCTGTGTGAATGAGGCCTATAAATAATTTTTTTAACAACTAAAATAGATTTGTGCATTTATAAGCTTTTGCGCACATATTGGCATAAAATGCTAATCTCCTCAACGCAGGATTTGACCTTTTTTTATTTTTTTATTTTTTTATTTATTTTTTTATTTATTTATTTTTACGCCGCTGAACACTGCTCTATATTATGGAACTAATAGCCACTAGATGAATAGACACATGTATATTATGGAGCTGCCTATAGATCCATAATAAAAATAATAAGTAAAAAATAAAAAAATAAAAAACAGCGCTGAAAGTGGCTTTTTTTGCGTTCCTGTGCATGAATCCTTAATTGCAGGAGAAGGTGATCATGGAAAGTTTTTTTTTTTTTTTTTTTTCCCAGATCAGTTTCTCTGCACTGAAATAAAAGGAGGCTTGTGTGAAGATAGTCCAACCATAAGAAATGGAAGAAACCATCATGCACTTTAACTCTCCAGCATCCACCAAGCACTTAAATTTCACAATTGGGTGAACTGACCCTTTAAGCCAAAAATAAGTATAATATAATAATATGCAAATATTATTTGCAAGGTGCAATCCTACCCAACTAGTATGTTCAACAAAAAAAAAAAAAATTCCGATTTGCAAATGCATGACCAGTCACAGTTCGGGAAAACATTCTAAATTTTTGCTATAGAGATAACTCACACTCACCGTCAAAAGCTAGATGACCTTCGTGCTACGTAGTCCTTGGCAAGTCCTCGTTGATTTAACAAGAGCTTAATGCTAATTCTGACCAACCTTCATAATTTTTGGTCCTTGTTGCTTCTCGGTTTCTCTTTTCTTTTCTAGTTTTAGCTGTTGCCTTTCTTTTAAAAAGTTCCAATATTGCTAATTAATTGGTTTTGACTTTTTCCTTCATCAATTAGCTACACTGCCTTGTCTCTGCTATGTAGTTGGTCGCACCCTTTAGCTCCTACTCTTGTCCTTCGTCCTAAGCCTTCTGCTCTGTATGTCCTTTTCTGTCCTCTCCCTGGGACATTAAGACCCCATCATTCATGCCCTCCCTGCTACTCCGCAGCCTTTTCGCAGCCCCATTTGCATCTCTATGGCACCTGCTTCCTGCCTCTGTGAAGCTTTTCACCCTTGAGAGGGGTCACTGACAAATTATCAGAATTAATTCATTGCTCACTTAACAAAGACTTTTAACGGCTTTCAACCACAGATGGACCACACTGGCAGAAGGGACAGGCCTGAAGCCTGGCACAAGGATTATCCCAGGAGGGAGAGGAAAAAAGAAAGCGGGGGTCCCCTCGATTTACTGACAAAATCAAAGGGTCTGAAGTTTCTAAATTTATTGTTTGTGTCAACATTTATATATTTGAGTTGAAGTCCAACTCCAGTTATGGTAAAAAAAAAAAAAAGAATAAAACATCCCAAATATTGCCCAAAAAAAGGCCTTGTTGCAATACACACATCTTCTCCTGCAGACTCACCCATTCTGCCATCCAGCATTGGTCCTCTTCTTGGTTGAATGCTGCACAGCTTCATTCAACCCATTACAAGTGCAGGGAGTCATGGTCCTATCCAGATATTGGCTGTACCCAATGACATTGATCTAATACAGCATTGTGACCTTTGTAGATGTGCAGCTGCAGGGTGGGGAATGCCCCAGCCAAGGCTGATTGGTCTGCCATTGACAGCTTCCTTTGAGGTTCGGCCAAACAAGGGTTTTGGACCAAATCCAAGCTCATCTCTAGTTAGTGCTGCTCTATGTATCATTAAGGACTGTTCAATTCCACAGAATAGGCGACAAGGAAGAGGACATTGCAGCATCATGAGACTGGACTAGGAAGATCATAAAAAAACCTCCCATGGGCATCCCATTTCATAACCATGAGCAGATTTTGGAGTGCGTCTGGTATTTTGGGCACATTTATCCAAAAAAAACATTTATGAGATCAACCGATGTTGGATGAAAGGACCTGGCTCACATGTGGTGCTCCCAAACTTTTTCAATAGGGTTGACTTCAGGGCTCTTGTGAAGGCCACTGAGCTCCTCCACACCAAACTCATCCAATCAGGAGGCTAATTTATAACAGGGAGCGGATAACCTTAACTTCTCTCCGAAGCCAAAAGGGGTTTCATAAACATATTGCGGCCGACTTTGGAATGCCAACTTTGACGGAGCCCATTTAGCCAATGTGATCATGCTGCTACAGCACGCACATGTAAAAGTCTTCATTTTTGGGAATAAAATTACTTGAACCCCCAGAACATTATATATTTTCTACAATGTCACATGGTATTTGTACAACTGTTTATTAAATGCACATTTTCAGCAAAAAATAAAATAACATGATTTTTAGTGCAAACACACACACACTATAATACCCATTTTTTGTAAAATATAAAAGATGAGGTTGTGACACTGCAAAAAAAAAAAAAAATATGGTATGCAAATAATGATGGAACCCAAAAATCTGCATAAGTGATGCTTTAAAAGCCTTTACAGCTCATCAGTTTATAGTTAAAGGATAGGTTCACCTTTTGTAACATGTTACACCCATATTCAGGGTTACAGATGCACCGGCCCCGCTCCCCCTGATCACCAGTTTTGATAGCTAGCTGTGGCCTGTGAATGGGTAAACTACAATTACTAATGGCCTTTGTGACTGTTGGCTTGTAGTTCTCAGTGAACTACCATGGTGCTGTTGAGCGCTGTGGTGGTTCATTGATTCTTCCTGTCACAGTGTAACTGCCTGGCCGTATTGGAGTCATGGCCGGACAGATACACAGATCTGCTGATCGTAGGTGCAATGCTTTACAGGTCCATTGCATAAAAAATAAAAAATATATGTATATTTTTTTTTACCTGTAAAAAAATGTGCATTTATTATTATTTTTTTTTAATAAAGGTGAACTTATCCTTAAACCAGGAGCTCTTCTGATAGAATTTTTGTTCTGGTGCGACAGTGGTTTACATAGTCGTGCAAACCCTGAGCTTGCGTTTGGGTTTGCATTTGCACATGTGTGTGGGACAATGGGGGTTATGAGGACGAACCCTTAAAATAACTTTCCGGTCCCAGGGAACCCCTGCTAAAAATAACTTTATCTACAACTCATGATCCATTAATGTGATAGTTAGTGGGGTAAATGATCCTTAAACCTGTGATCATTGGGAAGAATTACCCCATTACAGATAGGTAAAAACATCAATGGTGTCAGTGGGAATTTATCTGTGAGGCAAAAATTGCTCACTGCTTAAGGAACCCCTAGCCACCTCTGGAGGAACCTTGGGTTCCATGGAACCTTGGTTGAGAAACCCTGGCATAGAGAATCACAGAGTCCAAGTGATAACATCACTGGGTCTAAAACTATTATTCTTTATCATTATAAAGGATTTATATAGTACCAACAGTGTGCACAGCACTTTACAATATAGAGGGAGACAGTACAGTTATAATTCAATAGACAAGGGGATTAGGAGGATCTTATGAGGGTCTTGTGTCTGCTTATGAGCAGGGTTGTTAGAAATCACGCGGCCCCCCGTACAGCCTGACCGCCCCTCCAAGAAAATACCCAACCTGAACGAACAGTGGGGGAGGGTGTCTGTGGGTGCATTGATTGCCCCCCCACCCCGAAATATACCACCAGCCGCCACTGGGTATTAACGGACACAAACACAACATAATTTACACAATTTCTGTAAAATCGAAATGCTAAAACTGTATTGAGTTAATAAATAAAGCTCTGTGTGTGTGTTGGGGCTCATTCACATGGGCGCTGTGGTGGCCTGTACAGTGTGCATCAGAGATTAGTTTATGAGGCTGGAGCTGTGTGCAGGCAACAAATGTTATGCTGAACGAACACAGCAAGAGGTGTTAATACGTTATACTGAACGAACACAGTCGCAGCTCTAAATATGTTATACTGAACAAACACAGTCGCAGCTCTAAATATGTTATACTGAACGAACACAGCCGCAGGTCATAGCCTCCCTGGCGGTTTTCCCGAGTGTGGCACAGGGTTAAATTTCAGCACCATTAGCGGTAACCCCGAGTCACTCTCGGGATTGCATTGCAGGATCCTGGAAGGGGTTACTTACCTTGTCCCCTGGATCCTGCGATGTCCCCCCCCCGCTGTGTCCGTGGGCTCCGTCCTCAGCCCCGATGTCCTGTGTGCTGGGCTCCGTTCCCTGCGAGTGTCGCAACGCACGAGGGCGGAGCCTGGCGGAAGATTCAAAAAAGTAAAAATTCGTAACACATACAGTACACTGTAATCTTACAGATTACATTACTGTATGAAATCATTTCACATGCCTTTTATCCCCAGTGCTTTGTCCAATGCCCTGCATGCAGTTTTATATTATATATACTGTTCTTTCTGCCTGGAAACTGGAGATTGTCCATAGCAACCAAAAAGTGTCCCTTTACGTCAAAAGTGGTTTTAGACCAGCTAGAAAACAGTGATAGTAAATTAGAACACTTGCAGAATTGAGCGATAGTGAATAGTGGGGAAGTTTATTTTATTATTATTATATTATCATTTTTTATAAATATTTATATTTATTTATTATATTATAATTTATGATTTTGTGTTTCAAAATTCATCATACCCGGGATGTCTACTAGACTCTTGGTGGACAGATATAAGTGTGTTATTGCTAAGAATTACAGGCCTACAATATAAAACGCCAAATTTCTATGCAAAATAATTGCTTTGAGGCGCAAAAATCTGAAATAATCATACCGCCAGGGAGGTTAATATGTTATGCTGAACGAACACAGCCGCAGCTCTTAATATGTTATTCTGAACGAACACAGCCGCAGCTCTTAATATGTTATTCTGAATGAACACAGCAGCAGGTCTTAATATGTTATTCTGAACGAACACAGCTGCAGGTCTTAAATTGACAGGAGTAGGGGTGCAGGTGTATGGACATGAACACAGGCAGTGTACATTCGAGGCCACTCACCCGCACCTACATACCTGTCACAGGCCGAGGCTGTGTTGGTACAACCACTGCATTCCCATTGAGTAATTGGTGGCTGCAGACACACAAACAAACCACTCAATCACACTATATGGCCCAGAGAACCCGTGTGAATGAGCCATTCATTTTAAAATGTTTTTTTTTTACCATTTTCTTTTCACAACACTGTTTGGGGGTGGCTGCTTTGGTGAAATATCAGGGGTCTAAACAGACCTCTGATGTCTCAGTTTTGAGACAGAAGAAGGGACTGAGGAAATAGATCCCCAATCCTTTGTTTGCTGCCTCAGCTGCACAGATTGAATGAACAGGAGGTGCTCTGTACAGAGGCACCTGTTCATTCACAGACTAAAGCATAGTAAACACAGGTTAATATGCTTCAGTTATGCATGAACCCAGGGGGTAATTGGTAGCAAATACTCACTGTGTTCGTTCCGAAAAGGAAGGGGCTGGTAAATATGACATTTTTTACTAGCTCCCCCCACTATCCATCCTGAAACATCCTCCTAGCAGCCAGCGGGAGGGAGAGGAGGTAAAGTCGACAGCATTGCAGGGCAAAGGCACACTGAGGGGCAGTAGGGAGAGGAGGAAAAGAAGGCTTTCAGCTGCCGCAGAGGAAGCTACAGGAAGATCAGTTCCAGTAATTATCACCCTCTCCCCACTCTTTGCTTGCCAATTGCCTGGGCACCCTTGTTGAACATATGGGGCCCGGGTCCAGTATAGTAGGGCTGGCTGTACCCCCTTATCAGTGGTCTTGCTAATGAGAGCTTATGATCTACCTTAAAAAACTAAAAAACTATTAAGTTTTAGGGAGCTTAAACTGCGGCCCGGGAGCTGGATGTAGCCCTTGGCTTGCCTTTATCCGGCCCTTGAGGCATTATTCCTGCCACTGACACCAACAATCAGGCACTATTCCTCCCGCGGACACCAACAAGGGTGGCACTAATCCTCCCCCTAATACCAGAGATTGGGCATTGTTTACTTCCACTGAGCTCAGACCGCCCCCCCTAAAGTCTGAACGACAGTAAACTGGCCCTTTGCTTAGAAAGTTTGGAGATCCCTGATCTAAAGGAAAGGGGTAGAGATCCAAAAGGTAGTAATGGTGTGCAGATGAGTTGATGGAATAAGTATGATTCAGTTGCCAGCTAGAGGCAGGATAGGCTTCCCCGAAGAGATGAGTTTGCAAGGACCATCTAAAGGCAAACAGAGTAGGATATAATTGTACAGGTCGAGGTAGGGAGTTCCAGAGGATGGAAGAGGCTCTGTAGAAGTCCTGGAGGCAATGGGAGAAGGTGACGAGGGCTAGAGAGCAGGAAGTCTTAGAGGTAGCTGAGAGGACAGTTTGGGTGATAGTTTGAGAGCAGGTTGGTGAAGTAGCTGGGTGCAGAGTTGGGGATGGCTTTGGAAATCACAATAAGAGCCCTTTCACACTCGCTCCTTCACCGCTCCGAAGATGCTGCTAGCAGGACTTTTTTTCCCGTCCTGCTAGCGTACCGCTCAAGTGTGAAAGCCCTCGGGGCTTTCACACTGGAATTAAGGCAGCGGCACTTTCGGGTCGGTTTACAGGCGCTATTATTAGTGCAATAGCGCCTGCAAACTGCCCCAGTGTGAAAGGGCTCTTAATAATTTGCATTTCATTCACTGGAGTGAGCAGAAGACTAAGTGTCACAGAGGGGTGATGGACACTGAATGGCTGGTAAGGGAGATGAGTCTGGCATCAGCTGAAGAGGGAATAGTCTGTGTAGAGGAAGGCCAACAAGGAGGGAGTTACCATAGTCAAGATGAGAGATAACAAGGTAGTCAATGAGAAGCTTGGTGCTGTCATTGGTTAAGAAGGTGTGTATTTTGGAAATGTTACTGAGCTGAATGTTACATAGTTGGTAAGGTTGAATAAAGACACCAGTCCATCCAGTTAAACCTGTGTGGGTGTGTGGGGGTGTTTATGTCACTATCATTTCCCATATCCCTATATATTTGCTAATATGCCCATCTAAGAGTGTCTTAAAACTTTCAACACTTCCAATGGGCACCACTGATTGCGGGAAGGATTTCCACATCCTTAGCGCTCTAACGCGCTCTAACAGTAAAGAACCCCTGTGCAGTTTAAGGTTGTACCGATTCCCCTACAATTTCATTGAATGGCCCAGTGTCTAATTAAGCTCTCTAAAACTTAATAGTTTTTTTCCCTGTGCTAGAATCACTATTGAGGTATTTGTATATCAATATCATATCTCCTTTCAGGCGTCTCTTCTCCAGGGAGAATACGTTAATTGCTTGTAGTTGCTTGTAGTTGTTCCCCATAACTGAGGTCCTCCAGTCCCCTTATTAGCATTATTGCCCTTCTTTGGACCCTCTGCAAAGATCTGAACAGTGATTGCATAGGGATCAGAAAGGAAAGGTCAGAGTCCAGGATTACACCTAGCATTTGGTATGAGGGGTGGGAAGAATAATTGTGCTATTAATGTCAATGGAAAAGAGTGCGTGTGTGAGGGGGGGGGGGGGGGGGTTAAATGATTGAGTTTAAGAAAGTGATTTGACATGTCAGTTATTAGATTGGTGATGCACACAGGAGCAGAGAGATAAACTTGGGTAACACCAGCATATAGATTTTGTTGGAAGTCATATGAGGTTATCAACTAACCAAGAGAAGAGGTGTAGATAGAGAGCAGACGGGGTCCCAAGGCCAGAGCCTTGGGTGATCCATAAGGAAAGAGGAGGAGGAGAGAAGGAGATGGAGTTGCAGGTGACACTGATTGAGCGCTTAGATAGGTAGGAGGAGAACTAAGAAAGAGCAGAGTCTTGAAGGCCAAGGAAGTAACGTTTTTTTGAAGGGAAGCTGGTGGTCAACTGTATTGAAGGCAGTGGACAGGTCTAAGAGTAGCAGTACATAGTAGTGGCGATTGGTTTTAGCAGTTAATAAGTAATTTGTGAGTTTTAGAAGGACTGTTTCTGTGGGCGAAAGCCGGAATGAAAGGGGTCAAGAAGGTTGTTATTTGTAAGGTAGCAGCTCAGATGATTGTAGACTAGTTTAGAAGTAAATAGGAGCAAGGTGATGGGTCTCTGTTTTTTTGGACTGGTGGGGTCCAACAAGGCCTTTTTAAATATGGAGGTGATTAGTGCATGTTTTATAGGGGAAGAGAAGATACCAGTAGAAAATGAGAGTAGGAGAGTGTACAAGAAAGCAAGAGGGTGACCGGAGTAGTTGTGGGGGATTGAGGTCCAAGGTTCAGGTGCTGACGTGGATGTCAGAGAAAAGTTTAGCCTTGTCCTCTGAAGTGAAATGGTTAAATAAGGAAAGTATTGAAAGGTCCTGGTAAAGATGGTAAGTTAATTAAAGCGGAGTTCCACACAAAAATGGAACATCCGCTTTTCGGAACCCTCCCCCCCTCCGGTGTCACATTTGGCATCTTTCAGGGGGGAGGGGGGTGCAGATACCTGTCTAAGACAGGTATTTGCACCCACTTCCGGCATAGACTCCCACGGGAGTCTATGCTTCTTCCTGTCCCTCCGCGCTGTCTGCTGGGACACACACGGGTCCCAGGAGATAGCGGGGACCAGTTACGACGCGCAGCGCGACTCGCGCATGCGCAGTAGGGAACCGGGAAGTGAAGCCGCAACGCTTCACTTCCTGATACCCTCACCTAGGATGGCGGCGGCAGCTACCGAGAGTCGAGCGATTCATCGGCGTCGGCTGCCGACATCGCTGGACCCTGGGACAGGTAAGTGGCCATGTATTAAAAGTCAGCAGCTGCAGTATTTGTAGCTGTTGGCTTTTAAAATTTTCTTTTTGGGTGGACTCCCTCTTTAAAGGAGATAACTGGACAAACTCACCGCTAATGACGTCTATCTTGTTTTTAATGACTGTCATTGTCTTGGGCAGTGGGAGAGTTAGTCATTGGTGGTGGGGGATGAAGTAGAGAGCTAAATGTAGAAAAGAGCTGACAAAGATTGGATGAGAGGGAGTGAATGAGAGTGAAAAACTATTTGGCAGCACAGACGGACTAATTATATTTTAGGAGAGCAGATTTTTACAGGGCAAGCAAAGGCAAAACATAAACAGAATGAGCTGCATACCTCAGCAACTAACTAATCTCCAGCTCCCTCTGCTGGTGGCATACTATTACTGCAAATGTACCACTGTAGAAGCTTTACTAGAGCATCTCACCAGAATATAGTCTGGGGGGAGGGGGGGTGTTAAAAAGTGGGTGCAATTTTTTTTAAAGTAAAGGAAAATCCCCTCTTAGGGCTCATTGTCAAAATACAGCTAACATAGCCACTCCTCTGAAAGGCAATCAGCTCTGAATTGCTTTTCAGAGGGCATTTGACATGCTGTGAAGAAACGATATGTTGCCTCCTCTCTGCCTTTTCTTCCCCTCAAAATGCGGTCCCAGAACACCACAACAGCGTGTATTCAATGCAGTTGCAAGGCAGTTGAATGGGTGGTGTTACTGGCTGAAAGCAACATTTAATTTGTGTCATGATATGTTTACAGCCCTGAGCAGCTGCATTCCTTTGTTCTGGTGGGTGGTTGGAGGGTTATAGAACCGCAGCTCAGCCACCTGATTTTACTGCTCCTATCCAAATGTGTGAACAAGCCCTTAGGGCCAATAACATCTAAGCAATGCGTTAATGTGCATTTGAATAGGCTGCCTATGAGCCTCATTGCCTGGACTAATAGACATGTATAGCACTACCCCCCCTAGGAGCTGCTGGTTAAGAAGGGTTCTCTGTTCTTTGCCTCAACCTCCATATCAACTTCAGCCCCTCTGACACACTAGGTGTACAAAGCACGCAATACCACAGGACATCGCTGAAAGTAATATCTGGTAACCAGTAATACTACCATGTCCAAGAAACAAGCACTGAACCAGGTAGTAAAGGCAAAATTAATATATTGTCCCCCCGATATGGTAGGTAAAGAGGCAAACATAAAAATTGATTACTAAAGGCAGTAACACAATTTAGCATACAGAGTGATTAGTAATAAAGATTAGGCATATGATGACACATGGCGTCCGGATCAGAAAAAACAGTAGCAAGGTCACCTAAAGTGCAGCAGTGGGCAGTAATAAAGCTTGATTTGCCGAATACAGGAGACTATACTGCAGAAGTACCTAAATAGTGACTATGCTAGGCCTAGACCGACTGGATGTGCACTGTCTGTAAAAATGAAAGAAAGGGGAGAAAGGATCAAAAAAGACTTGCAGGATGCTGGAGGGACAATCCTTAATGTTGTTCTTCTGCTGGCTATCGTCGGGGCCCTTTAAGAAGCAGTTGTGCATTTAACGACTATTTTAGTAAACCAGCATGCAATATTGTTCCAGTAAAGAAGCAGTAAAGGTGTGGTATAAGTGTGGTACAGGTGCTGTGTAGATGTGGGTCAAATTCAGTGACAGTTCAGTATAACTGCATAAAAGGTTTTGTGTAGATGCAGTGTGGGTTTGGTAGAAGTGCAGTTTAGGGCTGGTGTAGCTGCTTTATGGGTTGCATGCACTTGGTGTCCTGCTCTCAGTGGCTCAGTATGTACTAGCAGTGTCAATAATGGGCAGATAGGCCTCTCATCAGTCCCAGATAATGATGCAGGGACTTCTCGCTGTAGAAGCGGGACCCCTCAGTCACTCCCCAAAAGCCTTCGGTGATCAGCGGTGGGAAGCAGAGGCTGAGTGGACAATCCAGCGTCTCCTCAGCAGCGGTGCAAGATCTGTAATGCAAGTGGTGCTGCGCTGCCCCCCGGTGTCCTCACTCTCAGGTTTGCATCCTCGCTGGCAAGTGAATACAAAGATAGAGGTGCTCTTCTCTCTCTCTCTCTCTCTCTCTCTCTCTCTCTCTCTCTCTCTCTCTCTCTCTCTCTCCTCAGTGCCAAGAGAGCGAACTTTACAGAAAAGTTTATTTAAAAATCCTCTCTCTACGCCTCCTACTCTGCAGTGTCTATTGGGATCTGTAGTCCAAAGAACCTATGGGTCCTATAATTTGGCTGCCAAGCTACAACCCCCTGGATTCTCAGCTTTCTGCCTAGAAGTCTATGGGTTGGCTTGGCTTTAGCACTCCCCCTGCTGGCCAGAGGAGAATGGTGCAGAATAACATCAGTATCTCAGTAGAAAGTGAAAGTAAACTGATTAGGGGGAAATGTCTCCTTCTCCACGTTTCTGTACTCCAGTACCTGGATACACATGCATGCTAACTATATAGCGCAACACAATTCAAATGGTGTACTGCAGTGCAGGTGCATTGTGGTGTGTTGTGTTATTGCATTGGGGTGCCATAGCAAATTGAGGGCTTCTTCCATTCATATCTAAGTGATGTATTAAGGTTAATAAACATGCATAAAAATGTAATGTGTCACACATTAAAGTGTCTTGTGTTAAGGCAGTTCACAAATTTTAAACGGAGCTAGCAAAGCATCGCAAAGCAGAAAAAAAGCTAACCATGACACTATTTTTCCCCAACGCTGCGCACAACAGACATACAGTACATTGTGGTGTTCTACAGTGCCAATATGTTGATTTGCGTTAGTGCATTGAGGTGCTATTTCAAAAAAACACAATGCAATAAAATGTTGTACATGAGTTGTCGTGTGTTGTGCTAATGGTGATGTAGCACCCTCCAAGTATAATGCTAAGTAAATTTTTTTTTTTGGCTTGCTCCGTAATCAGAGGAGCAGTCATCATTTGTCCTGGTCTGCTTATGGTTTCAGAGTCCCGGCCTTTGATTGGGAGAAGCTTCCAGAGCTTAGGGCAGGAAGATCAAATGATCAAATGACTGGCTTCAATATTTACTTTTGTTTGTCTTTTCCCCACCAGCGATTGATCTGTTAGCTCCAGGGAATTGCTTGCCCCTGAAGCACTTCTGGACTGAATGCTCGACCTCTCTACGAAGGGATAAAGTCTTAGGAGGTAGCTGCTCTAGGACTTGTGAGTAGAGACCCTGACTGACTCCCTAAAATAGCATAATAAGCTATCTCATGCTCCCCATCTATGAGACTTTAACTATTCTGGAGCTATCTCATGGTCCTTATCTATTAGACTTGAACTATTCTGAAGCTATCTCATGCTCCCTATCTATGAGACTTTAACTATACATGGTCCCCAGCTATGATAATTTAACTATTCTGAAGCTAACCCATGGTCCACAGCTATGAGACTTTAACTATTCTGGAACTATCCAATTTTCCTCAGCTATGAGACTTCAACTATTCTGGTGCTATCTCATGGTCCCCATCTATGAGACTTTAAATATCCTGGAGATATCTCATGGTCCCCAGCTATGAGAGTTTACCTATTCTGAAGCTGTCAAATGGTCCCTAGCTATAAAGCTTTAACTATTCTAAAGCTATCTCATGGTCCTCATCTATTAGACTTTAACTATTCTAGAGCTATCTCATGGTCCTCATCTATTAGACTTTAACTATTCTAAAGCTATCTCATGGTCCTCATCTATTAGAGTTTAACTATTCTGGAGCTATCTCATGGTCCTCATCTATTAGAGTTTAACTATTCTGGAGCTATCTCATGGTCTCCAGCTATGAGAAAATAAAGCCGGAGTGAATGGACTTTTTCTTATGTGACTAGTAACCTCTGCACTTTCCACAAAGGAATCACTTAAATACAGCGGCTCCTTCAAGGGTAGCACTGCACAAAGTAAAAGACGCATTAACCTCATGATACCACAAGGCATAGACCTGAATAGATTGTAGACAATTGTCACTGGAACATGTTTCCCCATCGTAAGGTTTCCCCCTCTAATTCTGTTCTCGTGACAAATGTAAAAGTTTTGATTTCCCATCATTTTCTGCCCCGGTGATAATGCTTGTCAGAACAGAGAGGGTGAGTCTACCTACTGGTGCCACAGACACGGGGTTCTAACCCTTCTAAACTCTAAAAAATAAAAGGTTTTTGGCTATTGACGTATAGTACACCTAAATATGACCTCTGCCTTCTGTCTTGCACAGTTGTACAGGTTCCTCCCCTGTGCTGAAGTTGCTTACTCTGATTTCACTGCACACTTTGACCTTCTCACAATGTGCATTAGAAGCTGCAGCAAGTCAAATAGAGCTTCATTTCCTGGCTGGAGGACTTCCAGTGTCATCTAGCTCTTTCCTTCCTAGCCTGACTGTCCCTGGGCCGCCTCTTTCTTTCATAGGATTTCAGGTCCTTCAATCATAGAGGCTCAGCATCACATTTTGGGGGTACCTAGGGAGGTCTTCATGCACACACAGCCTGTCTAGGAACACCCACTACTCCAGAGTAACCTCCATACATCCATTTAGATTTTTGAATACCTCCTCCCAAGAGCCAGTCCACTGCTTGCATCATGACCAAGATGTCTTGGGGGTAGTACTGCTGTACAGCACCCTACTGGTCCCTCCCACCAGCCATGATCTGCCTACAATGCATAGCGAATCACAGAGATCCAATTATGACATTACTGGGTCTAAAATAAGGTATGTAATGAAAACAGAAAGATTTTATTTATACATTTAATTAGCATGTTGATGAGGGAGGGGGGAAAGGAACCAGGGAATGCAAACGATAATCAGATTAAACTTCAGCTTTAACTTGTGATCTTCTAATACAGGCAAAGCATTTCCTGGAACTAATGTTGAAACTCGGGGACTGTCCCCGGCAATTACTGTAGACACAGTTATCAAGTGCAGTAATTGTGTATTTTCTAATTTTCCACTTTTAGGATTGACTATAAATGTACTACTACAAATAACGATAAAGTGCTATGAGTGTATATTCAGTATGCTTTTGGAAAAGTTTTTATGCCACTTTGCTTTATCATTTATTCCAAGGATGGGTGCATTTTAATAGAAAGAACACCAAAGATGCCAAAGGATTTTTATTCACTGCAACCCGAATATACTAAGACACAAAACTATATGCACCCTTGTAGAAGGACTGTGACATAGCGCCCTCTGCTGGTGGACTAACACAGTAGACATGCAGTAGATTAGCGTAACTTTACTGCATATCGAGGACTTCAAGGGTGGTTCCTGATATCACCAACAACTGTTCTAGGTGCTCTTAGAGCCCTTTCACACTGGGGCGGTTTGCAGGCGCTATTGCGCTAATAATAGCGCCTGCAAACCGACCCGAAAGTGCCGCTGCTTGTATTCCAGCGTGAAAGCCCCGAGGGCTTTCACACTGGAGCGATGCGCTGGCAGGACGGTAAAAAAAGTCCTGCCAGCAGCATCTTCGGAGCGGTGAAGGAGCGGTGTGTATACCGCTCCTTTACCGCTCCTGCCCATTGAAATCAATGGGACCGCGCGGCTATACCGCCGGCAAAGCGCCTCTGCAGAGGCGCTTTGCGGTGGTATTTAACCCTTTCTCGGCCTTTACCTTTACCGACGGTAAAACGCCGCTAATAATAGCGGCGTTTTACCGCCGACGCCGCCCCCCGCCCCAGTGTGAAAGGGCTCTTAGGGCCAGAGACATGTGTGCGGGTCAATTCGTCCCAAATAAATATTCAGAATTTTTTTTCCGAAGATTCGGATATATCCAAATACCCGAATTACTGTACAAACAAATTATGGAATTCTCTGAGTAATAAAACGAATTTCCAAAATTCAAATCTAATTTTACATCGAATTCCATTCGATTACGAACTGTAAACATATTGCTGAAATCAAAGACTGTTCTATTAGTGTATCATTTCGAAATAATGCTGTTTTTTGTTAAGCCAAAGGTGATTTAAAGGGTCATTGTAATCATTTGATGAAGATTTTTCTTTTGTTTGTTCACTTTGCAAGTATAAAATTGATAAAAAGAAACCAGTAAAATATATACACTGTATTACTCAAAGTATCTTGATGCAGTGGGGGCCCGTGCATTGTGGGCGCATGGGTGCCCCCCCCCGATACCTCCGCCGCCCTCCCTATTCATGTGCCTGGCCCTTTTCAGGATGCTGGACACATGAAATACTATGGTGGGGATAGGCGGGGGGTGTGTATTGTTAAGCACATGATTAGGCTCTAATTGGCTTCAAAATAGGGTGGGCTGTTGTGTGGCATAGCGAATGAATTTTCGCTATTTTCACACTAACGTTCCTCCCTGCCAATCAGCAGGCAGATCAGTAAAACCTGTCTCCCGATTGGCCAAAGCATTAAGCGATCCTCTTGGATGCCTAACGCTTTGGCGGAAGAGGAGACATGGTGGAGGAAGCCTGAGGAGCCGAGCGGATACAGGAACCGCAGCCACCGCTTCCCGCCACTACAGAAGAGGAGGAAAGCCCGTCACTTGGTAAGTGCCGCCGGATCGGCCACGGGGGGTGGGGGGGTTAGTAAAGTGACAGCTGGGGGGCGCGCCTGGCTGCATATGATGGGCACAAGTTGCTGCATATACTTGGCACAAGTGGCTAAATTTGATGGGCATATGTGGCTGAATTAGATGGGCACAAGTGGCTGCATATACTGGGCACAAGTGGCTGCATTTGACGGGCACAAGTGGCTGCATTTGACGGGCACAAGTGGCTGCATTTGATGGGAACAAGTGGCTCCATTTGATGGGCACAAGTGGCTGCATTTGATGGGAACAAGTGGCTGCATTTGACGGGCACAAGTGGCTGCATATGATGGGCACAAGTGGCTGCATATGATGGGCACAAGTGGCTGCATTTGATGGGCACAAGTGGCTGCATATGATGGACACAAGTGGCTGCATTTAATGGGCACAAGTGGCTGCATTTGATGGGTACAAGTGGCTGCATATGATGGGCACAAGTGGCTGCATTTGATGGGCACAAATGGCTGAATTTGATGGGCACAAGTGGCTGAATTTGATGGGCACAAGTGGCTGCATATACTGGGCACAAGTGGCTGCATTTTAGGGGCACAAGTGGCTGCATATGATGGGCATAGGTGGCTGCATATGATGGGCACAAGTGGCTGAATTTGATGGGCACAAGTGGCTGAATTTGATGGGCACAAGTGGCTGCATATACTGGGCACAATTGGCTGCATTTGATGGGCACACGTGGCTGCATATGATGGGCACAAGTGGCTGCATTTGATGGACACAAGTGGCTGCATATGATGGGCACAAGTGGCTGCATTTGATGGGCACAAGTGGCTGCATTTGGTGGGCACAAGTGGCTGCATATGATGGGCATAGGTGGCTGCATATGATGGGCACAAGTGGCTGAATTTGATGGACACAAGTGGCTGCATATACTGGGCACAATTGGCTGCATTTGACGTGCACAAGTGGCTGCATATGATGGGCACAAGTGGCTCCTTTTAATGGGCACAAGTGGCTGCATTTGATGGGCATAAGTGGCTGCATTTGACGGGCACAAGTGGCTGTATATGATGGGCACAATTGGCTGCATATGATGGACACAAGTGGCTGCATTTGATGGGCACAAGTGGCTGCATATGATGGACACAAGTGGCTGCATTTGATGGGTACAAGTGGCTGCATATGATGGGCACAAGTGGCTGCATTTGACGGGCACAAATGGCTGAATTTGATGGGCACAAGTGGCTGAATTTGATGGGCACAAGTGGCTGCATATACTGGGCACAAGTGGCTGCATTTTACGGGCACAAGTGGCTGCATATGATGGGCATAGGTGGCTGCATATGATGGGCACAAGTGGCTGAATTTTATGGGCACAAGTGGATGAATTTGATGGGCACAAGTGGCTGCAAAAACTGGGCACAATTGGCTGCATTTGATGGGCACACGTGGCTGCATATGATGGGCACAAGTGGCTGCATTTGATGGGCACAAGTGGCTGCATATGATGGGCACAAGTGGCTGCATTTGATGGGCACAAGTGGCTGCATTTTATGGGCACAAGTGGCTGCATATGATGGGCATAGGTGGCTGCATATGATGGGCACAAGTGGCTGAATTTGATGGACACAAGTGGCTGCATATACTGGGCCCAATTGGCTGCATTTGACGTGCACAAGTGGCTGCATATGATGGGCACAAGTGGCTCCTTTTAATGGGCACAAGTGGCTGCATTTGATGGGCATAAGTGGCTGCATTTGACGTGCACAAGTGGCTGTATATGATGGGCACAATTGGCTGCATATGATGGGCACAAGTGGCTGCATTTGATGGGTACAAGTGGCTGCATATACTGGGCACAAGTGGCTGCATTTGATGGGTACAAGTGGCTGCATATACCGGGCACAAGTGGCTGCATTTGATGGGGCACAGTGGCAGCATATAATCGGCACAGTGAGACTGCAATTGATGGTGATGAAACAATAAAAAACAGTTCAATACAAGACAAAAAATACATGTAAGTTAAGCAGAACATCAGGTTTGCTTTGCATATGGATACAAAAGACAAAAAAAAAGAACAGCTGACAAAAAAATCTTATCTGTACTCATATAAAAATGACAAATACACAGGCTAGCTACAACTAGAGGGATGTGTGTTGTTGTTTCTGTACAATCGAAACATAGAATGGAGTTATAGTTACTCACATTGTTATTTGAATGTCATTCGACACATCAATCCATTTCCCCACTATGAGGTCTGTTTGTAAATCATTCATTGGATAAATGTCACACATATTTGTGCAGGTTTGACAAATCCCCCCCCCCCTTTTTTTTTTCCTGTAATAGAATTATTCCCATAATCTTCAGCTCCATCTTGTGGCCAAATAACAATATAGTTTTCTGAACTACCTCAATGAAAAAATATACAGTTTAACCACTAGATGGAGCCGAGAATCCTAGGAATAAATCTAATACAGGAAATATGAGAAACATTCATCCAGCCTGCGTGTATGTGTGTTACATTCCTGCAATGTATTTGTTCAATTTTATAGATTCCTTTGATTTTAGGTCCGATAATACAGAGAATTCTGTTTCAATATTTTTTTTCCTTTTTTTTATTATTCAGAGCTGCAGCCCCGTACCCCTTTTGTTAAGTACCCTTGTTATAGAATTTTCAATGATATATAAAAACAGTATTAAAAATAGATATCCAAAAATGGTCTGAAAGAATTCCCCAAAATAACTAGCTTAGTGAGCGACACTTTAAATAAATGAATAAATGTGTTTTTTTTTTAGTGGGAAGCCGGAGTTCTACTTTAATCACTGGACCCATCAAGTGGCAGATCAAGCTGCAGCGTGGCTGCCAGAGCACGCAGGAGGCACACTTCTTATGACATCCTCCCGAAACCAGGGAGCTCCCATCCAGTCCTTATATTACAATAGGCTGGGTGGGAAGCAGTTAGAAAAAAAATTATGTGGGAAAAAAAACAAAAACTGTCTTTTAAAAATTTGCAGACCAGCCACTAGAGGGCACAAACACTGTTCAATGACATAGCAGTCTTGAATTGGGGTGGGAGGCACATGGAAGGTGAATGGCTGAAAATTTGCCCAAGGTAGCTATGCATTCAGGAGGTATGTTGCCCACACATGCGCAGGTAAACGCCAATGCACAGTAACTTAGGCGCTTGCAAGAGTATGCCTGCATACAATCATTCCAATGTACACTATATTGTCAAAAGTATTGGGACACCTGCCTTTACACGCACATGAACTTTAATGGCATCCCAGTCTTAGTCCGTAGGGTTCAATATTGAGTTGGCCCACCCTTTACATCTATAACAGCTTCAACTCTTTTGGGAAGGCTGTCCACAAGGTTTAGGAGTGTGTCTATGGGAATGTTTGACTATTCTTCCAGAAGCGCATTTGTGAGGTTCAGGCACTGATGTCCTCTCCTCCTCTCCTGGAGTACGGGCAGCAGCGGCTCCAGTAGACCGCCTGATGCTTTGGCCAATCGGGAAACAGGTTTCACGACCTGCCTCCTGCTTGGCGGGGGGGGAGCTTTAGTGTGAAAATAGCGAAAATTCATACGCTATCGTCACACAACTGGGTGGGCCTGGAGCGCAATGTTCTGTGCTTCGAGGTCATCTTTTTTTTTTTTTGAAGCCTCTGGCTCTCATCAGGTGCTTCAAAAAACACCCACCCTGCATTGAAATCCATAGTTAGGTGCCCTGATATGTAGATCAGGGGGCTGAATGCATGGATAGGGGAGGCGATGACCATGCACCCTCTATGGACAGGCCGCTACTGATATGGGGAGAAGGCCTGGCTTACAGTCTCCGCTCTTCATCCCAAAGGTGTTCTATCAGGTTGAGGTCAGGACTCTGTGCAGGCAGGTCAAGTTTCTCTACCCCAAACTCGCTCATCCATGTCTTTAGGGACCTTGCTTTGTGCACTGGTCCAAATCATTTGGTGGAGGGGGGATTATAATGTGGGGTTGTTTTTCAGGGGTTGGGTTTGGCCCCTTAGTTCCAGTGAAGGGAACTCTTAAGGCGTCAGCATACCAAGACATTTTGGACAATTTCATGCTCCCAACTTTGTGGGAACAGTTTGGGGATGGCCGTTTCCTGTTCCAACATGACTGCCCACCAGTGCACAAAGCAAGGCCCATAAAGACATGGATGAGCGAGTTTGGGGTGGAGGAACCTGACTGGCCTGCACAGAGTCCTGACCTCAACCCGATAGAACACCTTTGGAATGAATTAGAGCAGAGACTGTGAGCCAGGCCTTCTCATCCAACATCAGTGCCTGACCTCACAAATGCTCTTCTGCAAGAATGGTCAAACATTCCCATAGACACACTCCTAAACCTTGTGGACAGCCTTCCCAGAAGAGTTGAAGCTGTTATAGCTGCAAAGGGCGGGCCAACTCAATATTGAATCCTACGGACTAAGACTGGGATGCCATTAAAGTTCATGTGTGTGTAAAGGCAGGTGTCCCAATACTTTTGACAATATAGTGTATGTCTGTATGTTGCACCTGTGCTTCCCCGGGTGCTGGAAAATGCCTGGAATTGTATGCTGGGCATATTTTCAGCCAGTCGCTATCCATATGCATGAGATCTTATTATTTTGTATAACAAAAGAATGTTTGAAGGTCACTCATACTTTACATTTAACAAATAACTTTGATGTAGTATGTGTATATACGATTGTCCGTTAGGGACCCTAGACTGTAAGCTCCTCCAGGGCAGGGACTGATGTGAATCTACAATACATGTGTAAAGCTCTTCATAAATTGATGGAGCTATATGAGCATCTGTACTTAATACATAATGTGGGAGAAAAGTCACTTGTTTTTAAAGCAGAGTTCCACCCACAAGTGGAATTTACACTTTAAGCACTCCTCGCCCCCTTACATGCCACATTCGGCCGGGAGCCCACCGTTCCAATGACGGCGCCGCGGAGAAGAGGAGGGAGAGGAGCGAGGCTTTGAGTGCCCGCATCGCTGGACCGGGGGACAGGTGAGTGTGTGTTTATTAAAAGTCAGCAGCTACAGTACACTTTTTGTAGCTGCTGGCTTTCAATAAACGGGAAAAAAGCCTGGAACTCCGCTTTAAAGATTTGTAAATTCGCCACCAGAGGGCGCAAATGCTTTTCAATAATTTGGTCATTTTCGAGCTTGAAGTGTGATGAGAGGCAGTGAGGCTGAACTTTCCTGTAGTCCCTCCATGATAGGTAGATCCTGGTTATGTCATTATATCATTGATCCACTCTGGGGAGATCTCAAACGTGCAGTTCATGCAAGACAGCCCAAAGAATTTACAGGAACTGGAGGCTTTTTGCCAAGAGGAATGGGCAGCTTTACCATCGGAGAAGATTATTATTATTATTATTATTATTATACGAGATTTATATAGCGCCAACAGTTTACGCAGCGCTTTACAATGTATAAGGGGGACAACACAATTACAGTACAGTTCAATACAAAAGGTACAGGAGGGCCTTGCTCGTAGAGCTTACATTCTAAAGGGAGGTTGTGGTGGTACAAAAGGTAATAGCTGCAGAGAATGATTTGATGGGGGGGAGGGGGGAGGGGACAGTTATGTGGGCGTGGGATAGGCTTCCCTGAATAAATGAGTTTTCAGGGATCTCCTAAAGGTGGACAGGGTAGGGGCTGATCGGATATACTGGGGTAGGGAATTCCAGAGGATGGGAGAGGCTCTGGAGAAGTCCTGAAGGCGAGCATGAGAGGAGGTAACAAGGGAGCTAGAGAGCAGGAGGTCCTGAGAGGAGCGGAGGGGGCGATTTGGGCGATATCTGCAGATGAGGTTGGTGATGTAGATGGGGGCGATGTTGTGAATGGCCTTGTGTGTTATGGTTAGTATTTTGAATTTTATACGGTGGGGTAGGGGAAGCCAGTGAAGGGATTGGCAGAGAGGGGCAGCAGTCACGGATCGATTAGTGAGGTGTATTAGTCTAGCAGCAGCATTCATAATAGACTGAAGGGGGGATAGCCTGCGTAAGGGTAGGCCATTAAGGTGAGAGTTGCAGTAGTCGAAGATAGAAGATAAAGAGCCTCATCCACAAATACCACAAAGGACTTCAAGCTGTCATTGAGGTTAATGGTATTAAGAACTGGGGTATGTATACTTTTGATCAGAGTCATTTGGGTAGTTTCTGTTGTGATTATGATTTAAAAAGAGTAAACACAGTTGATTGATAATAAATGGCTTCAGCCAAACACTCACCATGAGTGAAAGAAAAGTTTTTGTGTTATCATTCATATTCTCTGAAAAATGGCCAAGAAATCATAAATTCTGCCAGGGTATGTAAACTTATACAGCACAATTGTATCTGTATGAGGTTATGCTCTGTATTCTTTAAAATCCCTAATAAAAATTATTGAAAGAAAAAAATATGAAAGAGAAAGAATGAAAAAAAAAAGAGTCGCATACAAAGTTAACCCCTCCCCGACCAGCCGCCACCGTTATACTGCGGCAGCTTGGCTCCCCTGGGCGAATCGTTGTAACTGTACGTCGGTTTGCCTTTTAACCACTAGGGGGCGCCCGCACGTGCCTGCGACGCGACGCTGGAGCCGATGCGTGTGCACCCGCGATCTCTCCACACAGAGACAGAACAGAGATCTGTCAATGTAAACAGACAGATCTCCGTGCTGTCAGGGGTCAGGAGAGCGATCTGTTATTCATACTAGGTTTGAACAACGATCGCTCTCCTCACCCAGGCAGTCCCATCCCCCCACGGTTAGAATCACTCCCTAGGTAACACGGTTAACCCCTTGATCGCCCCCTACTTTTACACCCTTCCCTGCCAGTGACATTTACACAGTAATCAGTGCATTTTTATAGCACTGATCGCTGTATAAATGCCAATGATCCCAAAAATGTGTCAAAAGTGTCCAATCTGTCCACCATAATGTTGCAGTCCTGATAAAAATCGCTGATCACCGATGTTACTAGTAAAAAATAAAAATCACTTTAAAAAAAAAAAAAATTGGGGATATTTATTATAGCGAAAAGTACAAAATATTGTTTTTTTTTTCTAAATTTTCGCTCTTTTTTTGTTTATAGCGCAAAAAATAAAAAACGCAGAGGTGATCAAATACCCCCAAAAGAAAGCTCTATTTGTGGGGAAAAATGATGTCAAATGTCAGTTAAAGCGACGCAGAGCAGTATCGCAAAAAATGGCCTGGTCATTGAGCAGCCAAATCTTCCGGAGCTGAAATGGTTAAACTGGTAGTTATAGGCCAATGACAAGTATTCTTAACCACTTCTGCTCCAGCAGATTTACTCCCCTTCATGACCAGGCCGTTTTTCTGCGATACAGCACTGCATTATTTTAACTGACAATTGCGCGGTCGTGTGACGCTGTAACCAATTAAAATTAATGTCCTTTTTTTTTTTAATGGTATTTTATCATCTCTGTGGTTTTTATTTTTTGTGCTATAAATAAAAAAATACCAACAATTTTGAGAAAAAAAAAAAAAAACTATATTTTTTTACTTCCTGCTATAAAACATATCCAATAAGAAAAAATTAAAAAATCTAATTTTAGGCCAATATGTATTCTGCTACATATTTTTGGTAAATAAAATCCCAGTAAGCGCAAAAGTTTTAGCGTCTACAAATTATGGGATATATTTATGGAATTTTTATTTATTTATTTTTTACTAGTAATGGCGGTGATCAGCGACTTATAGTGGGACTGCGATATTGTGGTGGATAAATCAGACACCTAACTGACAGTTTTGACACTTTTTGGGGACCAGTGACACCAATACAGTGATCAGTGCTAAAAATATGCACTGTCACTGTACTAATGACACTGGCTGGGAAGGGGTTAACATCAGGGATGATCATCAAAAATGAATGCCTAGCCAGTGTTTTTGTATTGTGTGGGAGGTACTTTTACTAGGGGAAGACATGGATACTTGTCCCTGCTTTGCAGGAACACAGGATCCATGCTTTCCCTACTGACAGAATGGCAATCATCCTCTGTAATGAACGATCAGCAGATGCCAGTGGTCATTGAGTCCGCCGTACCCACCCATCAGTCCCATTGTGGATAATCACAGCGAGAGCAAGCCGCTGGCGGTGTACATTTGTCTCCGCTACCCGGAAGTGCAGGTTCACGTGTATATACAGTATATCACAAAAGTAAGTACACCCCTCACATTTTTGTAAATATTTTATTGTATCTTTTCATGTGACATCACTGAAGAAATGACACGTTGCTACAATGTAAAGTAGTGAGTGTACAGCTTGTATAACAGTGTAAATTTGCTGTCCCCTCAAAATAACTCAGCACACAGCCATTAATGTCTAAACCGCTGACAACAAAAATGAGTACACCCCTAAGTGAAAATGTCCAAATTGGGCCCAAAGTGTCCATATTTTGTGTGGCCACCATTATTTTCCAGCACTGCCTTAACCCTCTTGGGCATGGAGTTCACCAGAGCTTCACGGGTTGCCACTGGAGTCCTCTTCCACTTCTCCATGATGACATCACAGAGCTGGTGGATGTTAGAGACCTTGCGCTCCTTCACCTTCCATTTGAGGATATCTCACAGATGCTCAATAGGGTTTAAGTCTGGAGACATGCTTGGTCAGTCCATCACCCTTACGTTCAGCTTCATTAGCAAGGCAGTGGTGGTCTTGGAGGTGTGTTTGGGGTCATTATCATGTTGGAATACTGCCCTGCGGCCCAGTCTCCGAAGAGAGGGGATCATGCTCTGCTTCAGTATGTCACAGTACATGTTGGCATTCATGGTCCCCTCAATGAACTGTAGCTCCCCAGTGCTGGCAGCACTCATGCAGCCCCAGACCATGACACTCCCACCACCATGTTTGACTGTAGGCAAAACACTTGTCTTTGTACTCCTCACTTTGTTGCCGCCGCACACGCTTGTCACCATCTGAACCAAATAAGTTTATCTTGGTCTCATCAGACCACAAGACATGGTTCCAGTCATCCATGTCCCTAGTCTGCTTGTCTTCAGCAAACTGTTTGCAGGCTTTCTTGTTCCTCATCTTTAGAAGAGGCTTCCTTCTGGGATGACAGCCATGCAGACCAATTTGATACAGTGTGCGGCGTATGGTCTGAGCACTGACAGGCTGACCCCCCACCCCTTCAACCTCTGCAGCAATGCTGGCAGCACTCATATGTCTATTTCCCAAAGACAACCTCTGGATATGATGCTGAGCACCTGCGCTCAACTTCTTTGGTGGACAATGGAGAGTCCTGTTCTAAGTGGAACCTGTCCTGTTAAACCGCTGTATGGTCTTGGCCACCGTGCTGCAGCTCAGTTTCAGGGTCTTGGCAATCTTCTTATATCAAGACCGTCTTTATGTAGAGCAACAATTCTTTTTTTTAGATCCTCAGAGAGTTCTTTGCCATGAGGTGCCATGTTGGACTTCCAGTGACCAGTATGAGAGAGTGAGAGCGATAACACCAAATTTAACACACCTGCTCCCCATTCACACCTGAGACCTTGTAACACTAACGAGTCACATGACAGGGGGAGGGAAAATGGCTAATTGGGCCCAAGTATTGACATTTTCACTTAGGGGTGTACTCACTTTTGTTGCCAGCAGTTTAGACATTAATGGCTGTGTGTTGAGTTATTTTGAGGGGGCAGCAAATTTACACTGTTATACAAGCTGTACACTCACTACTTTACATTGTAGCAAAGTGTCATTTCTTCAGTGTTGTCACATGAAAAGATAGAATAAAATACTTACAAACATGTGAGGGGTGTACTCACTTTTGTGAGATACTGTATATATATATATATATATATATATATATATATATACACTACCGTTCAAAAGTTTGGGGTCACCCAAACAATTTTGTGTTTTCCATGAAAAGTCACACTTATTCACCACCATACGTTGTGAAATGAATAGAAAATAGAGTCAAGACATTGACAAGGTTAGAAATAATGATTTGTATTTGAAATAACATTGTTTTTACATCAAACTTTGCTTTCATCAAAGAATCCTCCTTTTGCAGCAATTACAGCATTGCACACCTTTGGCATTCTAGCTGTTAATTTATTGAGGTAAGCTGGAGAAATTGCACCCCACGCTTCTAGAAGCAGCTCCCACAAGTTGGAATGGTTGGATGGGCACTTCTGGCGTACCATACGGTCAAGCTGCTCCCACAACAGCTCAATGGAGTTCAGATCTGGTGACTGTGCTGGCCACTCCATTACCGATAGAATACCAGCTGCCTGCTTCTGCTGTAAATAGTTCTTGCACAATTTGGAGGTGTGTTTAGGGTCATTGTCCGGTTGTAGGATTTAATTGGCTCCAATCAAGCGCTGTCCACTGGGTATGGCATGGCGTTGCAAAATGGAGTGATAGCCTTCCTTAGCTTTTACCCTGTACAAAGCTCCCACCTTACCAGCACCAAAGCAACCCCAGACCATCACATTACCTCCACCATGCTTAACAGATGGCGTCAGGCATTCTTCCAGCATCTTTTCATTTGTTCTGCGTCTCACAAACGTTCTTCTTTGTGATCCAAACACCTCAAACTTGGATTCATCCGTCCACAACACTTTTTTCCAGTCTTCCTCTGTCCAATGTCTGTGTTCTTTTGCCCATCTTAATCTTTTTCTTTTATTGGCCAGTCTCAGATATGGCTTTTTCTTTGCCACTCTGCCCTGAAGCCCAAAATCCCGCAGCCGCCTCTTCACTGTAGATGTTGACACTGGTGTTTTGCGGGTACTATTTAATGAAGATGCCAGTTGGGGACCTGTGAGGCGTCTGTTTCTCAAACTAGAGACTCTAATGTGCTTATCTTCTTGCTTAGTTGTGCAACGCGGCCTCCCACTTCTTTTTCTACTCTGGTTAGAGCCTGTTTGTGCTGTCCTCTGAAGGGAGTAGTACACACCGTTGTAGGAAATCTTCAATTTCTTTGCAATTTCTCGCATGGAATAGCCTTCATTTCTAAGAACAAGAATAGACTGTCGAGTTTCAGATGAAAGTTCTCTTTTTCTGGCCATTTTGAGCGTTTAATTGACCCCACAAATGTGATGCTCCAGAAACTCAATCTGCTCACAGGAAGGTCAGTTTTGTAGCTTCTGGAAGGAGCTAGACTGTTTTTAGATGTGTGAACATGATTGCACAAGGGTTTGCTAATCATCAATTAGCCTTCTGAGCCAATGAGCAAACACATTGTACCATTAGAACACTGGAGTGATAGTTGCTGGAAATGGGCCTCTATACACCTATGTAGATATTGCACCAAAAACTAGACAT
This sequence comes from Lithobates septentrionalis, assembly GCA_037952835.1. Classification (NCBI taxonomy): domain Eukaryota; kingdom Metazoa; phylum Chordata; class Amphibia; order Anura; family Ranidae; genus Lithobates; species Lithobates septentrionalis. Next base: position 108,352 of record JBBDGP010003094.1, on the reverse strand, counting down.
TTGCAGTTAGAATAGTCATTTACCACATTAGCAATGTATAGAGTATATTTGTTTAAAGTTAGGACTAGTTTAAAGTTAGCTTCATTTAAAAGTACAGTGCTTTTCCTTCAAAAATAAGGACATTTCAATGTGACCCCAAACTTTTGAACGGTAGTGTATATATGTATATATATATATATATATTTTTTTTTTTTTTTACAGACCACAGTCCAGCAAGCGAGTGGTTAATCTCTTCGGAAGAAACTTAGGCCAAGCTGACGCAAAACGGTGACCCACAACCCAAGTTCAGGATACATGTTTAGAGAAACAACACTAAACAATGGACAAGAAACAGCGGAAGGAATAAATCAAACAAACCATTCATTGTTACAAGGCAGATGTTCAAGAAAACCTGCGATCAGCATTTCCCACATCGTCCACTAGATGGCAGCACCACGAGGCTTCAACTATAATGTTGGGTAAGAGCAAGTTTTTGGTAAAATGGAAACCGGTGCCATTGCATAAGAAAAAAACAAAACAAAAATAATAGCAATAATAGGTTTTTGCAATTAACGTCAAGTAATATTGACTTCAAATTGGAGATAACTTTGACTTTCAATAGGCATTTAATAAATCTGAACTCTGGCCTTCAGCTTCAGTCTTGCACAGTTGTACAGACTCCTCTCCTGTACTGAAATTGCTTGCTCTGGTTTCACTGCACACTGTGAGATTCTCACAATGTGCATTAGAAACTGCAGCAAGTCAGATTAAAGCTGCCTCTTTTCCTGGCTGGGGGACATGCAGCATTATCTATCCCTTTCCTCCCCAGCCTTAGCCCTTAGGGTTAGGTAGGGTGCTGTAATGTTTACAGGACGCTATGTACAGGCTCCTCCAACCTACCATGATCTGCCTGCTTTGCATAGAGAAGCACAAAAACCTGGTAATGACATCACTGGGTATAAAATAAGGCATCTAACGAAAACATAAGGATTTTATTTAACAAACTCATTAGCATGCTGATAAGGGAGAAAAGGAGGAACCAGGGAAGGTAAAATGAATGAACCGCTTAAGGACCACCCCACGTACATCTACTGTGGCAGGGCAGCCCTTAAGCGCAAAATCGCGTACCTGTACCCTCTGGGGGCGCACGTCGCCAGACACCCACTCCTGCTGTGATTGGACACAGTGAGAGCCAATCCATGGGTTGCAGGGACCCGTCGATCATTCACAGGAGAGTGAGAATGGCGGTTTGCCTATGTAAATAAGGCAGATTGTCGTTCTGCCAGAGAGGAAATAGAGATCTTGTATTTCTGCTAAGCAGAAACACAGATCTCTGTTTTCCTCCAGTCACAGCACCTCCCCCATACAGTTAGAAAGCCCTTATAGGGACACACTTAACCCTTTGATCGCCCCTGATATTAACTCCTTCCCTGCCGGTTTAATTTATACAGTGACAGTGCATTTTTTTTTAGCACTGATCACTGACTTAGACATGTGCAGAACGAAAAAAAATGTGATTATGTAGCAATAACTCTCGGTGGAGCTGCTGGTTTAAACGGGCTTGTTACCTTCACTCTCGACACCTCTGTTTCACCGGCACTGGGTCTAGGGTTCTGTTGAGTTTACCTCTGGACGATATAAGCACCAAACACTTGAGTAGATTTTTCCAATGCTTTAATAGAACGATTAAGAGAAGTAGCAGGAAAGAGGTAGTAGGAAAACTGCAGGGAAGCTCAAACACTTTTCTGTTGTATTTCTTCAGAACATTCTTTGTAATTGAACACTTGTAATTGAATAGTCCCCCTTTCGTAGGATTCAATCTTTGCCCGCCTGGATAGGCCTCTCTCACTTGCCTAGCAGCCAGCACGTAGCACGAACAAAAGTCTCTGCCACAGACTTATCTGGAATAAAACCCGTACGACCCTCTGCCACAGGATGTATTGGTTTGTGGTGAAAGTCAGATACAGTACTTGAACCTTTAAGCCAACCCGGCAGTACTATACTGTAAGATTACTTCGGAATGCGTCCTCCAACCGAGTCACCAGGCCTCTCTCCAGACCAGCACTCTGCATGATCCTTCCATGACGGGTCCTCCCCTGGGATCTTCTCAGTTGTCCAGCTTCTTCCCTCAGGATAGACAGCTCAGGACCATTCCTCTGCTGCTGTGGTAGGCCCCAGACAGGCTTTTGGGCCCACCCACACGCCGCAGCAACGCAGGCCTCCGGAACAGAGGACCACGAGGTGGTATTCCTAGTGCATCCCTGTCAGCCAGGAGGGCCAGCAGGTGGCTGAAAATGAACCCTAAAACATGGCGTCTGTTCCATAAATACCCTCTCCCAGAATGCAACTTGGAGGACCACCTCCACCGAGTTATCTCCGGGACAGAGGAGCACTCATTCACTTCAACACGTTGCTTTTCCAACACCTGCCGACAGTGACAACGACACCCACTGGCACAATGCGGAACTGCATGCAACGTCAGCCAAGCTGGAACAGAGGCAAATCTAACTTCCTATAACAAGCGACCCACTAAATTTACCTATCAGCGGTAGATAAAATCTACCAGCGCTACATTTAGTTTTGTTTAGTTTGGATTAGTTATTTACATAAATTTGTTTAGTTGAATTAATTTCATTCGTTTAATTTGTTTATTTGTTTTCTGATCAATTCGAAAAGTTTTCGAATCAGTTTTGAATAGTTTTCGAATTAGAAAAGTTTTCGAATTAGAAAAGTTTTCCAATTTCCAAAAAGAATAAAATAGAATAGAAAATAAAGGAATAGAATAGAAAAAAAAATCTATTTTATTCCTCTATTTTCTATTTTATTTTATTCTCTTTGGAAATTGGAAAACTATTCGAATTTGAAAAGTATTCGAAAACGATTTGAATTTTGTTATTTCGGATTCATTTAAACTTGGTACTATTCTAATTCGAAAATTCGTCCGAATTTGAATTCGGAACTAAACGAACCTTACATGTCTAATCATTGTATTGGTGTCACTTGTCCCCAAAAAGTGTCACTTTGTGCGCCGCAATCCCTCTAAAAATTGCTGAAAAATATGTAGCAGAATACATATTGGGCTAAATTGATGAAGACATTTGATTTTTTACATTTTTTTATTGGATGTGTTTTATAGCAGAAAGTAAAAAATATTATTTCGTTTTTTTTCAAAATTGTCGGTATTTTTTTGTTTATAGCGGAAAAAATAAAAACCCCAGAGGTGATCAAATACCACCAAAAGAAAACTCTATTTGTGGGGGGGAAAAAAGGACGTCAATTTTATTTGGGTACAGCGTGGCACGACCGTGCAATTGTCAGGTAAAATAAAGCAGTGCCGTATCGCAAAAAATGGCCTGGTCATGAAGGGGGGGTAAACCTTCCAGAGCTGAAGTGGTTAAACATCGGTTCAATACAGGGCAATTTCACCCCCTTCCTTCCCAGGCCAATTTTTAGTTTTCAGCTCTGTCGCACTTTAAACGTCAATTGCGCGGTCGTGCAACGTTGTGCGACGTTGTACCCAAAAAAAATAGACGTCCTTTTTTCCCCACAAATAGAGCTTTCTTTTGGTGGTATTTGATCGCCTCTGCGGTTTTTATTTTTTTTGCTATAAACAAAAGAGTGACAATTTTGAAAAAAACACAATATTTTTTACTTTTTGCTATAATAAATATCCCAATTTTTTTTTAAAAAAACAAATTTTTTCCTCAGTTTCGGCCGACACGTATTCTTCTACATATTTTTGGTAAAAAAAAAAAAAAATCGCAATAAGCGTATATTGATTGGTTTGCGCAAAAGTTATAGCGTCTACAAAATACGGGATAGATTTATGGCATTTTTAAAAAAAAAATATTTTTTTAGCGGCGATCGCGATTTTTTTCGTGACTGCGACATTATGGCGGACACATCGGACACTTTTGACACATTTTTGGGACCATTAACATTTATACAGCGATCAATGCTATAAAATTGCATTGATTACTGTGTAAATGTGACAGGCAGTGAAGGGGAAAACCACTAGGGGGCGGGGAGGGGTTAATATATTTCCATGGGGAGTGATTCTAACTGTAGGGGGAGTGGGCCGCACAAGGGGAGGAGACCGATCAGTGTTCCTCCGTTCTGGGAACACAGATCGCTCTCCTCTGAGCTGACAGGCTGTGGATCTGTGTGTTTACACACACAGATCCACGGTCGGCCCGGTTAACGGGCAATCGCGGGTGCTCGGCTGCCGGGCACACGCACTGGGTCCCGAGCAACGCGGCATGCGCGCGCGTGCCCCCTAGACGGCCTGGAATCCCAGGACGTCATATGACGTCCACCCAGGATGGGAGATCCCATCCCAGGACGTCATATGACTGGCTGGGTAGGGAAGTGGTTAAAGACAGCAGGAATAGTTGATGATAAAATAAAAATTTCAGAGATAAAATAACTCAGAACATAAGACTTTCACTGGTTAATTTTTCTTTTTTTCTGTAGATTTTTTTTTCCCCAGACCTCTCTATGTTTTCGAATTGACCATTTTTAGAAGGAAAACTATCATTAGATAAAGTTGGGTGTGGAGGTAAAATATCTCATCTTAGTGAATCGGGCTTGATGGATTCCATTACAGTGTGAGTCGATCTCATTACAATGAATGATCCCCCAGGACTTTCATGTCTTCTCCATGCTGCAGATGTTCTTCCCTCATTCTGCTCTTGAGAGAGCAATGCAGTCAGATCCCTCCAATTGTATATTCTCTATCTGAAGGAATAATTAGTGGAGGGGGTGTGACAGGAACAACATGTTCTGAATAATTTTAGAAGACAGGTTCCACTCAGAACAGGCCTCGCCATGGTCAACCAAAGAAGTTGAGTGCACGTGCTCAGTGTCATATCCAGAGGTTGTCTTTGAGAAAATAGACGTATGAGTGCTGCCAGCATTGCTGCAGAGGTTGAAGGGGTGGGGGGTCAGCCTGTCAGTGCTCAGAGCATACGCCGCACACTGCATCAAATTGGTCTGCATGGCTGTCGTCCCAGAAGGAAGCCTCTGCTAAAGATGATGCACAAGAAAGCCCGCAAACAGTTTGCTGAAGACAAGCAGACTAAGGACATGGACTATCTTTCTCTCTCTCTCTCTCCCCCTCTCCCCCCACTCTCTCGTCTTACCTTCACAGCTCCACACCGTGTGGGACAGCCAGGGACTGTGAGCTCCTCTGTTCTGTTGTGGGAGGGACTGGAGAAAGGAATGACATCACATTGAGTCGCGCTGTGCTCAGCACCTCATTGGCTGGAAGCGCACAGGCCAGGCAGCACAGATACCCATGTCCATGTGAGGCCTGCACACTTGCACAGTGAGTGACAGACAGTCAGCACTATGTTGGCAGAGCAGTGTGGCACCATCCGTGGCTACCGCCGGGCCTGGCGAACAACATGAATGATCCATCCATCTGGGCCCTGCCCACAGCACACCTGCAATTCTCCTGCGGCACACTATTTTGAGAAACACTGATGTGGACATTGAAGGTCTTGGTGGGAAATATGCTACTTTGTCCAGTTGGTGAATTGCTGCATGTCCAGGAGATTGATTTGCCTTCATATAGGCATGCTTGTGTCTGATTGGCTCTCTTCTGTCACCCTATGTGGGTAAGGTTATCTGTATAATTACAATGTATTCACCTGAATAGCTGGCTGGGCATGTTGTTACTTCCCTTCTGTTTATAAAAGTAATTATCCAGATGTTGTGATGAAGTAAATAAATTTACACACGTGGATAGCTTTATTTGTTCTTCAGGATCCTTTTACAAGAGGCCTCTAGCGATTCTTCCCTAGAACGCTATATACACTATATTACTAAAAGTATTGGGACACCTGCCTTTACACACATATGAGCTTTATTGGCATCCCAGTCTTAGTCCGTAGGGTTTAATATTGAGGTGGCCCACCCTTTGCAGCTATAACAGCTTCAAATCTTCTGGGAAGGCTGTCCACAAGGTTTAGGAGTGTGTCTATGGGAATGTTTGACCATTCTTCCAGAAGTGCATTTGTGAGGTCAGGCACTGATGTTGGAAAGCCTGGCTCACAGTCTGTGCTGTAATTCATCCCAAAGATGTTCTATCGGGTTGAGGTCAGGACTCTGTGAAGGCTGGTCAAATTCCTCTACCCCTGAGAAAAAAAGGCCTATCTATACTCATTCACCGGGGCGGCGGGGGGGGGGGGGGCATTATCTGGAGGTCTATTCTGAAGGGGGATTCAAGATTTTCATTCCCTCCGCAGACCCCCACATCCCTTTTAGGGGGGACAGGATGTCGAGATTAGGCTTTGCCACCCCTTCTTGCAAGGCACCCTTCCAATGTTTAAGGCATGTGTTGTAATAAAAAAGACATGTGGCATCCCAAGCCACTGTAGTTTTTCTTTAAAATTGCACGTCAGCTGGATGAAACTTGACTCAAGCAATGAAACGCTAGAAAAAAAGTGGAAAGAGAGTGCTAACTACAATACGTTTAAACAAAATCCAAACTAGTGTTTACCTATGACAAAGATAGTGTTAATTATTGATTATCTTGCATATAAATGAATTTAGAAATAGCACTATGAGGAGGAGGACGGGTGTGGCAGAAGAAGTGTTTATAAAACCTTAACACCTTGATTATTTCATTGTAACTCATATTAAATCATTCACGTTCACACATACACTTCAAAGTGAACCCGTGTTTTGTCCATGTAAGCCAAAGCAACAGATTCACTTTAAAGTGGAACTCCAGTTACTATTTTTTTTTGTTTAATTTTAGCTGCCCTGTCCTTTGTTAAAAATAAATTCCAAGTTCTACTTACCCTCTTCATGCTCTTGCACTTTCCCCAGGTTCCTCCTTGGTCCAGCTTCAGCAGTCCTCTGTAGGCAGTAAGACTCTCGTGTCATTCTGTCCATTTCCTGTGTGCCCAGCCTTTAATTTACATGCCCCCTAGGGGGCGCATCCTCACATTGACTGGGCTCCCAGTACTCCAGAACTCCAATAATCACGTGTGTTGTAATTTGAGTAAAAGACACACACATTGCAGATGCTAGATGAGTTCTTCCTTGGACCTGGCACATATACACACAGAACCTGGGGTGTCATCCACATTTCCTTAGTAAAGCTTGGCATAACCCACAATAAGTTGTATGGCCTTGTCCTCTTTATTTTTTATTTGGGAAAATCAAGTATTCCTCTTGAGGGCCATAGCAATATTTCTGTGTTAACTCAAGATGGGAAAAAAGCTACCTTGTTCGCACATGATGGGCCTGATTTAGTCCATCTCACCACTCTTGAGAAGATTTTAGCTCTCTGACCTGCAACTCTTGACTTACCATCCCACCCCTTGACCACTTGTGCTTTCTACTAACCAGGAGGGCAACATAAAGCAGATGTAAAGTCAAAATTAACAACAGTCGATACTTTTTAGAGACTTTTTACTGAAGGTGAAAGGGCATTGCCACTGTACAAAAACAAGGCTATAATATACTGCCTTGTAATATGTTACTTTTTGATATTTTATGATTACATACTTTAAAAAATCAGAGAGTGGATAGAGTGTTGCTGCCTAGACCTACATATTTTTATCAAGAGTAATGGAGGCAAATGAAAATTCTTTGTTGCATCCTATCATTCATCTGTATGGGACTTTATCACGGCAAATGTTCAAAGACTTAATTATATAAAAAGTATTTATTTTATTCAAAATATGGTTTAAAAAAAGCCATCATAAACATCACGAGCATCCATTACTGTCAACCTTCATTCGAGACCAGATCTCAAACCAACCCTACAACTCAGAGCCTGATCTCTTTGTTATATTCTTCTATGTTGAATAATATTGGATTGCAAACCCTCTCTTATTGTGAGAAGTGGGCGACAGACCTTGGCTCTGCTCCACTTCCGGAAGACTGCCGTAAGATGTGGAAGGCCTTGTTTAAATCTTCTCGCAATGTCCTGGCTCTCGAAAATCCCTTTAAATTTTAAAACACCATTGGTATTTTACACCAGCTAGGATCGTGAAATGTTTACTGTCGTACCCGTACAAATGTTTTTGAGGCTGCCCAGATTTGGGTTATTTGAAACATACAAGTTGGGCTCATAAGTTTACATACCCTGGCAATATTTATGATTTCTTGGCCATTTTTCAGAGAATATGAATGATAACACAAAAGTATTTCTTTCACTCATGGTTAGTGTTTGGCTGAAGCCATTTATTATCAATCAACTGTGTTTACTCTTTTAAATCATTATGGCAACAGTCACTACCCAAATGACCCTGATAAAAAGTTTACATACCCTGGTGATTTCGGCCTGATAACATGCACACAAGTTGACACAAAGGGGTTTGAATGGCTATTAAAGGTAACCACCCTCACCTGTGATCTGTTTGCTTATAATTAGTGTATGTGTATAAAAGGTCGATGAGTTTCTGGACTCCTCACAGACCCTTGCATCTTTCATCCAGTGCTGCACTGAGGTTTCTGGATTCTGAGTCATGGGGAAAGCAAATGAATTGTCAAAGGATCTGTGGGAAAAGGTAGTTGAACTGTATAAAACAGGAAAGGGATATAAAAAGATATCCAAAGAATTGAGAATGCCAATCAGCAGTGTCCAAACTCTAATCAAGAAGTGGAAAATGAGGGGTTCTGTTGAAACCAAAACACGGTCAGGTAGACCAACTAAAATTTCAGTCACAACTGCCAGGAAAATAGTTCAGGATGCTAATAAAAACCCACAAATAACTTGAGGTAAAATACAGGACTCTGAAAACATGTGGTGTGGCCGTTTCAAGATGCACAATAAGGAGGCACTTGAAGAAAGATGGGCTGCATGGTCGAGTCGCGAAGAAGAAAACCATTACTATACAAATGCCACAAAGTATCCCGCTTACAATACATCAAACAGCACAGAGACAAGCCTCAAACCTTCTGGCACAAAGTCATTTGGAGTGATGAGACCAAAATTGAGCTTTTTGGCCACAACCATAAAAGCTACATTTGAAGAGGAGTCAACAAGGCCTATGATGAAAGGTACACCATTCCTACTGTGAAACACGGAGGTGGATCGCTGATGTTTTGGGGATGTGTGAGCTACAAAGGCACAGGAAATGTGGTCAAAATTGTTGGCAAGATGAATGCAGTATGTTATCAAAAAATACTGAAGGAACATTTGAATTCATCAGCCAGGAAGCTGCGCATGGGACGTACTTGGACATTCCAACATGACAATGATCCAAAACACATAGCCAAGTCGACCTGTCATTGGCTACAGCAGAATAAATGGAAGGTTCTGGAGTGGCCATCTTAGTCTTCTGACCTCAATATCATTGAGTCACTCTGGGAAGATCTCAAACATGCAGTTCATGCAAGACAGCCCAAGAATTTACAGGAACTGGAGGCTTTTTGCCAAGAGGAATGGGCAGCTTTACCATCTGAGAAGATAAAGAGCCTCATCCACAAATACCAGAAAAGACTTAAAGCTGCCATTGATGTTAAAGAGGGCAATACACGGTATTAAGAACTGGGGTATGTAAACTTTTGATCAGGGTCATTTGAGTAGTTTCTGTTGCCATTATGATTTAAAAAGCATAAACACAGTTGATTGATAATAAATGGCTTCAGCCAAACAGTAACCATGAGTGAAAGAAAAGTTTTTGTGTTATCATTCATATTCTCTGATTCGAAGGCTATGGATCAGGATGTATACACTGGCCGATACAGTCCTCCATGTAAATGTGTTATGAAAAGATCCAAGGAAAGCACTCTTGCATAAACCTATTGTGGATTTCACCCATTGGGAACAAATCCTAATCACTCACATTTTTATGGCGACAAGGCAAGCCATAGCACGATCATGGAAAACACCACTTCTTAGTTTTGACGATCATTGAGGACACGTATGCCAAATTTCAACGAAATTGGCAACCCTGGCTAGATCACTTCCCTTCTTCTCAAATGACTGTCCTATGTCATACTATGTTATAAGGCCATTGCCTTTCATTCCCTACATTCAGGGAGGAATTTTTGTACACTGTGCATTTATACCTTCTGTTCCCACACTGATTGTGTAATGTTTCTGTTCTTCCTCTTATTGTTTAAAATTTCAATACAATTTTAGTAAAGGAAAAAAAGCCATTAAAGGACTTGATCATTCCTAAAAGATATATATCAACATTTCAATGCACATAGTTGTTTGCAGGGTGGTACTGCCCAAAAGCCATACATGACTGCACATACCTCAAAGGTTCCGTTAAAGCTTGTTTATGGAGTGGGAAATTGAAACCTTTTCGAACATTTCAAATAATATCTTCATCAGGGATATGGTGCCACCCTGTAATGTGAAGAAAACTGACAATTAATTGTGAAAACAGAAATTAATGATTTCCCACTCCATAAACAAAATGTAACTAAGCCTTTGAGATACAGTATGTGCAGTCATATATGGTTTTTGGCCAGTACCACCCTGCAGACAACTATGCACATTGAAATATTGATATATACCTTTTAGGAATTATCAAGTCTTATGATGTCTTTTTTAAACCATATACAGCCCCACAAAGAGGAATGATAGGATGCAACGACATGCAAAAAGGGATGAAGGCAACCCCTGCCCAACACTAACTGAACTATCTCTATGCATTAAAATATTCTTTAGTTGTTATTTTGTAAGCCCTAAATGTAATAAATGAAAAATGCATTGGTGACAAAAAGGCCCCTTATAGCCCCCCTTCCCTTCCCCATACCTCTGCATTCCTCCACCTTCACCCCACACTATTCTCTCTCCAATGAAACCTTTATTTCCTGTCCTTCTCCCTCTATGCTTTCTCTCCTCTATGTCCTCAACCTTGCCTTTATGACCTTGATGTGATCATGAGCACACAAACCCATGCACTCTATACAAACTCATCACTCATTTGAGATCTATCATGCATCTTGGTGATGTGATGACTCTAAACTGGTCTTCTTAAGACCTGGAACACCATGCATATGTTCTTGATGTTGACACGTGTTGCCCTTGTAATGTACTCCATGTACCCCGCCCCCTTTTCTATATTCAGTATCCTCTGTGACAGTGCTAGCTCTGCCACTGTGCCAGAATAGGCAGAATAAACACAGGATTCTCAAGGAAACAGCAAATATTGTGCCCGAGCCAAGATGACTAGGGTTTAAGTTTTTTCTGGGTTTTGTAATCATGGATTGGGGTCTGGAGCTTGGAGACTTCAAAGGGATTTGGGTGGGAAGAAGTTGCTAATCCTGTGTCCAGTCTTACCGGAGACCTGCAGGTTGTTTGAGTGTGCAGGTGTGCATACTCGTTGTAAACAAGGACCTGACCATACCTCAGGGCTCCAGCCAGGAGACAGTTGCGTGCTCCATCCAGGAGACAAGTGTACTTACATCACATTAGAAACAGGGAAACACTTGAGAATACTCGTTATAAACAAGGACCTGACCATACCTCAGGGCTCCAGCCAGGAGACAGTTGTGTGCTCCATCCAGGAGACAAGTGTACTCACATTAGGAGAGGTGGTCTACTCAGGAGACAGTACTCTGTGTTGGAGAGATTCCTTACCCACAGGTCTGGGAGAGTCAAGATAGCTGAGCAAATCTGGAGGACCAAGAGATCTCAGGCAACTAGGTGACTCCAGGTGACTAAGGAAGTCTGTGAGTCTCAGTGGAGTAAGAGAGAGCCTGGAGTGCCAGGAGATCCCACATTGAGAAGTCAAAGAATGGGCCCTTGTAGTTAGATGCTGTTACGAAAGGCCAGAAGAGCCCAAAGGGCTGGGAGAGCTGAGTCTAAAGGATCCTGACAAGGGAAGCGTGCTGCCCAAGAGAAACACTGGTGGCTTGGCATTTTAATTGGCAGTTTTGATAGTGAATATCTCCTGTGTGGGCAACTGTTTTTGTGAACTTTAGTTTTGTTTTGTTTAATAAAAGTGGCTGGGCAAGCCCTTAACTACAGTTCATACTGGCGTGAACTCACTGAAACGCATCTACCACTGAGCCCATATTACACGCAGGTTTGTCTTAAAACACTATTCAATAAATTTGGATCAACCAAAAAACTTCATATTCCCTATTAAATGGGAAGGCGGGTTAATATGTACACAGTTTTTGCTATCATTGTAATTTTTGGTGTGACTTGTACTGTATGTACTTTCAGCTCATATGTTGCTGTTTTGTGGGCTCCACACTTTTAATATGAAAAAAGTCAGATGGAGTTCATTCCATACATAAGAGGCCTTCTCTGGTAGAGAGTTCCGTTGGCCATCACGTGTCTAGTTATTTGGTAGAAGAAAACAGCATTCAAGTTTTAGATACACTTAAGGTACTTATCATGGGATCTCAGGGTCATTTCCTAGAACAAGGAACATGAGATTATGAGGAAACTGTCAGCAGGTCCCACAGCCCGCACAATAAAATGAGCTTATCTCATACTACACTATGCTTGGTAGTCAAATTACAGAACCCCCAGAGCTAGAATGCAAAACAGTTCATTTGGAGGTTAACTGTTTATCTTTCATAACTGCATGTGTTCAATGGATTCTATCTATCTATCTATCTATCTATCTATCTATCTATCTATCTATCTATCTATCTATCTATCTATCTATCTATCTATCTATCTATCTATCTATCTATCTATCTATCTATCTCTTTCTTTCTATTGATCTAGCTATCGGCAGGTGCAGTTTGTCCTCCCCTCTCTAGGTGGCACAGTTCAGCTGCCCACTGTGCAGAAAGAAATGGAAGCTGAAAGGAGCTTTGTTCCTCTGAAGCTTCCGTAGTTGTCATCAGGGGAGCAGCTGTCCAATTGGATGCTGCTGCTCTGGCTGACCTCTGTAGCCATCTTTAGTGAGGGCAATGCTAATAAATAGCGCTGTCTCGCTGCAGTTGGTGTGCATTTGTAAAGTGGATAGTGTAAGGACAGGATCCCTACTGGCTAGGAACAGAGTATCTAGCACTAGGGAGAGGTTGAGGTTTAAGAGGGATAGTGCAGGGATACCATGCTTGGCTTCTCCATCTGGGAACTATCAATTGAGATTTATCAGGCCAGGCTATGTTCGTTCTCATAATTCTAAGCAGACCCGGGGTGGTGATCCCATGCCTGCTGATGATGACAAGTGGGTAATCTGGCCAAGATATTGCTGATGTTTTCCATTCTCTTCATTTTTTCCTTTGAAATATGCCCATTTGCTCACCATCGGTGTACCGAGGAGTTATTTGAGCCCTTGAGCAGTACTTCTATCTACTATCCTCTCATCTTGGTAATACCCACAGAACTGACACTCATTTCATTACATCATTCTCTGAGACCTTCGGGGGTTGTAGTGAGTGAAAATCTCAGGAGATAAATAGTTTTTGAAATGCTACAACCAGCATGGACTAAATTAGTGGTTCTAAACCACCAGGCCATGGCACTTTACTGGGCCATGCCCCCCCTCTCCTGGGTTTTCAGTTAGCTGAAAAATTCTTAAACACCCACAGTGCCTCCAAGCTCCCATAGTGCCCTTCAACCTCCCATAGTGGCCCACATTGCCCCCCAGGGCCCCTAATTGCCCTCAGCTTCCCACAGTGCCTACCAACCTGCCACAGTGCGCCCACACCTTCCACAGTGCTTCCCAACCTCCCACAATGCCCCCAAATTTCCACATTGCTCCACATGTCCTTACAGTGTTTGTTACCCCCCCCCCCAAAAAAAGGATCCTGCTCCTTTAAAGCATGTTATATGACACTGTGCTTGCCCTGTGTCATTTGGCCCCCTATAACACCTAGAAAACCTGGCTGATCCTGCCAGTTTCTCCCCGCCCCTATGTAAACTGACCACAGTGTATCATGGCTGCTGAGACCTGACACCATGGTCAGTTTATGTGTCTCTGTCATCAGCAGCCTGCTATCTGCTCTCCTCTCTGCTTCTGTGTCCTCCCCCCTCCCCTCTCTTTCTGTGTGTGAGCAGCCCCCTCTCCCTCCTGCTGCTCTCATAACACTAACCTGTATACACCATCAGCACTGCTTCCTATTGCAGTGTCCCCCTCTGTGAATGATTTATAAATATAAATGCTGTAAATACCTCATTTCAAAACTGAGATTGCGATCACATGACCAGCCAGCTCTCTCCTTCTCTCCTCCTCCCCTCCAGACTGAGGAATCTCAGCCCCGCCCGCTGCATCTCTCAGAGGAGGAAAGGAGGAAGCTGGCCAGTCATTTGATCGCAATCTCGGTAGTGAAATTAGGTATTTGCAGCATTTATTTTTTATAAATCACACACAGAGGGGGGGTACTACAATAGGAGGCAGTGCTGATGGTGTTTACAGGTTAGAGTTGCTTAACAACCACTTTAAGAAACGTTATCCACTAGAGGGCCACCAAGTCTGCTGCAGAATCTCCTAACCCACTCCAAACCCCCCATATTCCCCCACAGTGACACCTAGACCCATCCAGAGTCTTCTAGCATTTCAATACATGATTTGTATTCTCATTCTTTTATTATGTGAGTAGAAACTTTATTCTTCACTGTTGTGAGGTTTTGGAAGAATATACCAGGCCCTGGTCTTACAAAGTTTGAGAACCACTTGTCTAAACCACATACTGTAGATCACGAATCTTGTCCTTTCTTCTATCTGGATAACTGAACTTTTTCACCATGCCTACATGCTCTATGTTTAAGTTGCAGCCGCGTGAGTCACTATTTGGATATTTTCATGAGAAAGCAGTAGGGATAAGCTTGATGTTTGGGTCGAACATAAGTTCGACTTGAACATTGGGTGTTCACCCGTTTAAAGAACAGCGAACATTATGGGGTGTTGGCAGAAAATTTGTACGCCGTGGAACGCCCCGTAATGCACTGGCACTGCGAGATCACAGTGCATTGCTGTATGATGATTGGTCAAAGCATGCACCTGAATTGCATGCTTTGGCCAATCACAGCGCGCTCTGCAGAGAGAGAGCCATAATTGGCCAAAGGCAGGGTGCCTTTGGCCAATCATGGCTCAGGGGGGACTAAGTCCACGCCCCACACTATATAAGACTGCTTACATAGCGGCCATGTGTAGTGTTCTTGGCGTGGACAGAGAGATAGCTTGAGTTAAATTATGCAGGCAGGTTATTCAGTTAGCTGCAGTGTTTTTGATAATATATTCAGTGTTTACTCTATATTCAATTAGTGCAGGCAGTGTATTAATATATATATACAGTCTAGTATATACAATATATATATATATATATATATATATATATATATATATATATATATATATATATATACTCTGTATTCAGTGTAGCCTATATATACAGTGCATTCGGTGGTGTACCGGTGGTGTACCGTTTCGTCATAACGACTGTACACAATGTGTACAGTTTCTACTACACTTCTGGTGGTGCACACAGTATACAGTACAGTGCAGCCTTTGTACAGTTTCTAATACAGTGCAGGTAGTGTACACAGAATCTAATACAGTGTGTACAATTTTCTAATACATGTCAAGCGGTGTATTAATATATAAATACAGTCTAATATATATATATATATATATATATATATATATATATATATATATACTCTGCATTCAGTGTAGCCCATATATACAGTGCATTCGGTGGTGTATACTTTCTAATACACTTCAGGCGGCTAATACAATGTGTACAGTTTCTACTACACTTCTGGTGGTGTACACAGTATACAATACAGTGCAGCCGTTGTACAGTGTGATACAGTGTGTACAGTTTCTAATACACTTCTGGTGGTGTACACAGTATATAATACAGTGCAGCCGTTGATAAATTGCTAATACAGTGCAGGCGGTGTACACAGTATCTAATACAGTGTGTACAGTTTCTAATACACGTCAGGTGGTGTATTAATATATATATATATATATATATACAGTGGGGACAGAAAGTATTCAGACCCCCTTAAATTTTTCACTCTTTGTTATATTGCAGCCATTTGCTAAAATCATTTAAGTTAATTTTTTTTCCTCATTAATGTACACACACCACCCCATATTGACAGAAAAACACAGAATTGTTGACATTTTTGCAGATTTATTAAAAAAGAAAAACTGAAATATCACATGGTCCTAAGTATTCAGACCCTTAGCTCAGTATTTAGTAGAAGCACCCTTTTGATCTAATACAGCCATGAGTCTTTTTGAGAAAGATGCAACAAGTTTTTCACACCTGGATTTGGGGATCCTCTGCCATTCCTCCTTGCAGATCCTCTCCAGTCCTCTCAGGTTGGATGGTAAACGTTGGTGGACAGCCATTTTTAGGTCTCTCCAGAGATGCTCAATTGGGTTTAAGTCAGGGCTCTGGCTGGGCCATTCAAGAACAGTCATGGAGTTGTTGTGAAGCCACTCCTTCATTACTTCATTATTTTAGCTGTGTGCTTAGGGTCATTGTCTTGTTGGAAGGTAAACCTTCGGCCCAGTCTGAGGTCCTGAGCACTCTGGAGAAGGTTTTCGTCCAGGATATCCCTGTACTTGGCCGCATTCATCTTTCCCTAGATTTCAACCAGTTGTCCTGTCCCTGCAGCTGAAAAACACCCCCACAGCATGATGCTGCCACCACCATGCTTCACTGTTGGGACTGTATTAGAAAGGTGATGAGCAGTGACTGGTTTTCTCCACACATACCGCTTACAATTAAGGCCAAAAAGTTCTATTTTGGTCTCATCAGACCAAAGAATGTTATTTCTCACCATCTTGGAGTCCTTCAGGTGTTTTTTAGCAAACTCTATGCAGGCTTTCATGTGTCTTGCACTGAGGAGAGGCTTCCGTCGGACCACTCTGCCATAACACCCCGACTGGTGGAGGGCTGCAGTGATGGTTGACTTTCTACAACTTTCTCCCATCTCCCGACTGCATCTCTGGAGCTCAGTCACAGTGATCTTTGGGTTCTTCTTTACCTCTCTCACCAAGGCTCTTCTCCCCTGATAGCTCAGTTTGGCTGGACAGCCAGCTCTAGGAAGGTTTCTGTCATCCCAAACATCTTCCATTAAAGGATTATGGAGGCCACTGTGCTCTTAGGAACCTTAAGTGCAGCAAAAAATTTTTGGTAACCTTATCCAGATCTGTGCCTTTCTGTCTCTGAGCTCTTCAGGCAGTTCCTTTGACCTCATGATTCTCATTTGCTCTGACATGCACTGTGAGCTGTAAGGTCTTATATAGACAGGTGTGTGGCTTTCCTAATCAAGTCCAATCAGTATAATCAAACACAGCTGGACTCAAATGAAGGTGTAGAACCATCTCAAGAATGATCAGAAGAAATGGACAGCGCCTGAGTTAAATATATGAGTGTCACAGAAAAGGGTCTGAATACTTAGGACCATGTGATATTTCAGTTTTTCTTTTTTAATAAATCTGCAAAAATGTCAACAATTCTGTGTTTTTCTGTTAATATGGGGTGCTGTGTGTACATTAATGAGGAAAAAAATGAACATAAATGATTTTAGCAAACGGCTGCAATATAACAAAGAGTGAAAAATTTAAGGGGGTCTGAATACTTTCCGTCCCCACTGTATATACTCTGCATTCAGTGTAGCCTATATATACAGTGCATTCGGTAGTGTATACTTTCTAATACACTTCAGGTGGTGTACACAGTATCTAATTCAGTGTGTGCAGTTTTTAATACACTTCTGGTGGTGTACACAGTATACAATGCAGTGCAGGCAGTGTACACAGTATATATATATATATATACTCTGCATTCAGTGTAGCCTAAATATACACTGTATTCTGTGGTGTATAGTTTCTAACACACTTCTGGCGGTGAACACAGTATATAACACAGTGTAGTGTGGTGCAAAACAAAATATACATCATGTCCAGGAGGCCACCACAAGGAGGAAGACACTCACAGGCCACTAAAAGAGGGCAAGCAGCCTCTGTGTCTACAGTTAACAGTGGTGGTCATGGACATGGTGCATCCTCTGCAGGTGGCCGTGGGGCACACGTCCTTTTTTTCTGCTGCTGGCGGTGTTATTGAGCCACAACATGCAGAATAGTTGGTGGAGTAGATAACAAAGCCATCCTCATCATCCTCATCCTCTTTCACCCAGGCTCAGAGTAGTTTGCCTTCCAACGCAGCTGCCAAAGCGGCCTATTCCACCGGCTCCTTGTTCACAGTCACTCCTTCTGTAGCCCCACCATCATGCATGGAGGAGTCCCCAGAATCATTTGACCACAGTGTCGGTTACATGTTGCTGGAGGATGCGTAGTGATTTGAAGGCTCCGATGTTGGTTCACAGGTTGAGGAAGGTAGTGACGTGACCCTAGAGAGAGGGGGTGCCACAAAAGGACAAGAAACTGGCAGTCATGTTTCCCCAGCTGCATCATACTGCCAAGTTTGCTTTAGTGACGAGGAGGGAGGGGATCATGAGGTCACTGACTGTACTTGGGTGCCTGAGAGAAGAGAGGAGGAAAGTGAGTAGGAGGAGGCACAACTCCAACGAGGCAGCATGTCCTCTAGGGGGCAGCTTAAGGGCAGCCACCCTAATGCATCACACCGCAGAACTCCGCAGGTGCAGGGTGCTGCTGACTACCCGCTGACTTTTAAAAGTGCCTTGGTGTGGGCCTTTTTCGACACCGTTGCTGTTTGTTTGCAACCTATGTCTCAAGCATGGCCAGAACAGCAGCCGCTTGGGCACCACATGCTTGATCAGACATATGATGACCTGCCATGTAGTCTGTTGGCAACAGCACTTGAAAGACCCACATCATAGAAAAATCTGGGATATCCAACCCTACTATACCTTCAGTCCTCTCAAAAACCTGCACTGAGAGGAATGAAGGCATAGCAATAGGTGTCCCAAGTACTTGCATCCAATCTGCTAGCAGTACACCACCAATTGATTTTAGCAGGCAAATTTTCCTACCCCAATTGCTGAACAATAAAAAGAAATTTTGGTCCCAGCCATGCACATGCTCAGCATCTAAATGCTAGCTTGGCCAAATTGCTAGCACTGCTGCCTTTTCAGCTGGTAGACTCTGCCCCCTTTCATGAATTTGTGGAATGTGCTGTACCACAGTGGCAGGTTCTAAAACGCCATTTTTTTCACAGAAGGCCATTCTGGCTCACTATCGGCATGTGGAAGGGCATGTATTGGACAGGGCGATCAGCAGTAAGGTTCATATTACCGCTGAGTCATGGTTCAGCAGGCATGGGCGGGGACATTACCTTTCCTTCATGGCGCACTGGCTAACTCTGTTGGCAGCTGGGGAGGATGCAGGACAGGGTTCAGTGTTGTTGGAGCTTGTTCCACCACCACGCCTCTAAAATACTAGTGGTGATTCTGCGACAGCTCTCTCCTCCACTCCCTCCTCTTCTTCCTCTATGGCGTCTTCTGCAGATTTGTCCTCTGAACCAGCAGTGCTCTGTAAGCGTTCA
Source organism: Lithobates septentrionalis (assembly GCA_037952835.1). Classification (NCBI taxonomy): domain Eukaryota; kingdom Metazoa; phylum Chordata; class Amphibia; order Anura; family Ranidae; genus Lithobates; species Lithobates septentrionalis. The sequence goes on along the minus strand of JBBDGP010003094.1, from coordinate 88,999 downwards.
AGGGGCTACGCAAGCAGTCAGGCTAAAAGATGCCATGCGGTGCTTGAGTTGGTCTGCCTAGGGTACAGGAGCCACACTGGGGCAGAGATCCTGTCAACTCTGCAGGGGCAGGCTCAGAGGTGGTTGACGCCACGCCAGCTTCAGCCAGGAATGGTTGTATGCGACAATGGCACCAACCTTCTCTCCGACAATGCATGCATTAGTGACACTGTCCCTCTAGTCTTCCTGCTGGAGCACACGCTTTGTGGAATCATGGAGAGTGGACTTGAGGCAGAACAGCGGAAGGAAGAGGAGGACCTCCTTTCCGCTCAAGGCCCCCTTTATCCAGATAGCATTCCTGCGAGCCCACAAAGCACACATGAAGAAGAGGAGGAGGACTGTGTCAGCATGGATGTAGAGGATAACACTCAGCAGCAGTCTTCAAGGGATGGTTTTCAGTCCCCAGAAATCCAAGGAGTTGTACGTGGCTGGGAGGAGGAAGTTACGGATAATGTAATCTTTAGTGACCCAGAGGACTCAGAATCAAATACCTCTGCAAACTTACGCTGCATGGCCTCCCTGATTCTGCAAAGCCTGCGAAAGGACCCTAGGATTTGTGGCATTAAGGAGAGGGATCATTACTGGCTGGTGACCCTTCTTGATCAACGTTACAAGGGTAAAGTTGCAGAACTCATCCTGCTTTTGCAGAGGGAGCAGAGGATGAAACATTTTCAGGAGGCCTTGAAGAAAGGTTTGTGTAACGCATTTCCAGACCCTAGGAGGTTACCATTTCCTGGTGCTGGACAACGTGTTGCTGAGGCTTCATTCAGTCAGAGGAAGAGCGGTGGAGAAGGTGGCCGGCTGGCCGATGCCTTTAAACAATTTTTCAGTCCTCAGCACCAAAGTCTGATTGGTTCAAGGAACCATCACCAGCATCTGCATTATATGGTGCAGGAATATCTAGGGGCAAGAGCAGACTTGCAGACTTTTCCAACAGAGTATCCACTGGGTTACTGGCCAGAACTTGCTCAATGTGCAATCGAGCTACTGGCCTGTCCTGCATGCAGCGTGCTTTCTGCTGGAGGGTTTGTAATGGATCAAAGAGTGCGCCGGTCCGCAGACTCCGTTAATAGGCTCACATTTTTTAAAAATGAGGCGATCCTGGATCAGCAGCTATCAAGCACCTGATGCTGATGTAACTGATTGAATTTGCTATGGATCTGGGATCCCTTGAAGACTGCCTATTCTGCCTATCCTATTCCTCCTCAATCTTGATGATGAGAGCTTCCAACAATATTTTTGGTTTAGGGCACCACCACCACCACCACCCAAGGCCCAATTTTTCTGCCCCTGTTTTCTGCCCCCGGGGGCATGTAATTAAAATTCTTGATGTAATATTTCACAGCAGGGCCCGTTCCTACACCCAACAAGAGTATCTGTGAGGGGTTACAGTGTTGTGGCACCACCAAAACCAAAGGCCTAATTTTTCTGCCCCTGTTTAACAGGGGCATGTAATTACAATTATTGATATAATATTTCACAGCAGGGCCCGTTCCTGCGCCAAACAAGAGTACCTGTGAGGGGTTACAGTGTTGTGGTACCACCACCCAAGGCCCAATTTTTCTGCCCCTGTTTAACAAGGCATGTAATTACAATTTTTGATATAATATTTCACAGCTGGGCCTGTTCCTGCGCAAACAAGAGTATCTGTGAGGGGTTACAATGTTGTGGCACCACCACCACCCAAGGTCCAATTTTTCTGCCCCTGTTTAACACGGGCATGTAATTACAATTTTTGATATAATATTTCACAGCAGGGCCCGTTCCTGCGCCCAACAAGAGTAACTGTGAGGGCGTACAGTGTTCTGGCACCACCAAAAACCAAAGGACCGATTTTTTTGCCCCTGTTTACAGGGGCATGTAATTACAATCTTTGAAATAATATTTAAGCAGGGCCTGTTCCTGCACCCAACAAGAGTAACTGTAAGGGGTTACAGTGTTCTGGCACCACCAAAACCAAAGGCCCAATTTTTCTGCCCCTGTTTAACAGGGGCATGTAATTATAATTTTTGATATAATTTTTTTACAGCAGGGTCCGTTCCTGTGCCAAACAAGAGTAACTGCGAGGGGTTATAGTGTTCTGGCACCACCAACACCTAAGGCCCAATTTTTTCTGCAGAGTGTATAGTGCAGTCCGTATAGTATATAGGATACAGCACAATATACTCTCTTATAAGAAGGAAGTATTAACAGCGCTAATACTGAGCTTTAACCGTGTAATATATAAACTCTCAAGAAGGTGAGAGTAGACATGAGGTAGATGTTCATAAAACATATGAAAAATATATCTATAGGTATATATATAAATAGTCCAATGCTATGTATGAGAACCCACAGTCCCAAATAGATAGTTCATAAAAAACACAAAGCAGTGTAAAACACACTGATTATGTCAGCTGCATAGACTCAGAGTCTATACAGCTGACATAATCAGTGTGTTTTACACTGCTCTGTGTTTTTTATGAACTATCTATTTGGGACTGTGGGTTCTCATACATAGCATTGGACTCTTTATATATATATACCTATAGATATATTTTTCATATATTTTATGAACATCTACCTCATGTCTACTCTCACCTTCTTGTGAGTTTATATATTACACGGTTCAAACTCAGTATTAGCGCTGTTAATACTTCCTTCTTATAGGAGAGTATATTGTGCTGTATCATTGTTTTCTTGATTTTATAACAGCAGCTTTTAATTAGTTTAATTTGACTTTTTCCATCTTGGTTTACTCCATGAGCGCTTGGACCTGAGTTGCTTGACAACTCTGGTACTTGTGTTGTTCGTATAGTATATATACTGATGTTCAGACAATATAGTGCCTGGGGGCCTAGGGGACCCCACGCCATTTTTTTTTTACATTTTGGTGCAGGGTTCCCCTTAATATCATACCAGACCTGAAGGGCATGGGATGGATTTTGGGGCGAACATTTATGCTATTTTCTTGGGGGTATTTTTGGTGCGGTGTTCCCTTTAATATTCATACCAGACCCAAAGGGCCTGGTAATGGACTGGGGGGGGAACCCACGCCATTTTCTCAATGATTTTTATCTATATTGCCGGGACACGACAATACATTACAGCCGTGAGCAGTTTTAAATGACATTTTTTCCTTTAGAAATGTAATTTTGCTGTGGTACTGCACAATATTTAAAGGAATATTTCATTTTTATTGTTTCACTTTAAGCATTATTAAAATCACTGCTCCTGAAAAATAAGCTGTTTTTGAAACTTCTTTTGCATTGATACATATCCCCCGGGGCAGGACGCGGGTTCCCAAACACTTTTTATGGCAACTTGCATATAAGCCTTTAAAATTAACACTTTTGATTTTTCATGTTCGTGTCTCATAGACTTTAATGGTGTTCTCGGGTTCGGTCCATCCCTAGAAAGCAGGTGTATCTTATAAAGCCATTAAACATGTATAGTATATTCCTGTTAATGAGGATTTATATTTCAATTGTTCATTTTTTTTTTATAGGCGTAAGGTATGAAAATGTTAAGTGCTGCTGTTGTCCTAAAGATGTTAAATAGGACATGTCAGCTGAAGTATAAGATTTCCATACAACAATAAAATACTTGTAACTATTTCACCAAAATGTGAAATATGCAGTTGATTGTCCATCTGTGCCCGATACTTAGAAGCCCTTCTAATAATATCTAAATACAATGTATGCATGAAGTGTATATCTATAAAATGTCACTAAGACCAAAACCAAAAAACATATTACAGCGTTCCAAATAAACCTTAAAAACAGTATGTGCCTTTCTTTTTAATTACTTGCATGTTGATTACACCTCTTGATCCTGCGAGTGAGTTGATGCTTCTCTATGGTGCCAATGATTTGTAAGCTGCTCTTGTTCCCACAGCCTTGCCACCACATTTCTCAGAATGGGGTCCTGCTGTGCACTAAGCACAGACCTCATGCGTGCACTTAATTAGACATGTGCATTTCGTTTAGTTCCGAATCGAAATTCGGACGAAATTTTCATTATTCGGACATTCGGATGCATCCGAAATACCGAATTACAATACTAACGAATTTAAACGAATCCGAAATGTTTCGAATCGAAAACCCACGGACGAAATTCGAATCGAATTCGAATCGAATTCGAAACCAAATTCGAAATATATTCGATTCGAAAACAAATTCGAAATCTATTCGACTCGAATTCGAAAACAAATTCGAATCGAATTAGAAAAAATATAAATTGATTTCTAAAAAAAAATACAATAAAATAGAATATAAAATAATAAAACAATAGAATAAACATAAAAGAATCGTAAAGAATAGAACAGAATTTAATAGAATTTAATAAAATACAACAGAATATGACCATCTTCTGAAATTCGAATTTCGAATAGTATAAATTCGAATTCGAAAATAGATTGGAAAATAACAATTTATATATATATATATATATATATATATATATATATATATATAAAACCATTTTACGAAATTCAAATTTCATATAGAATGAATTCGAATTCGAATAGAAAAGATTAGACTAGAAATAGGAAATAGACTAGAAAAACAATAGAACAGAATTGAGTAAAATATAATGTGTATATATATTATATTTTATTCTATTCTGTTCTATTTTTTTCTATTCTAATCTTTTCTATTCGAATTTGAATTCATTCTAAATGAATTTCGAATTTCAATAGATGGTTATATATAAATAAATATCATATAAATAAATATCATATATATATATATATATATATATATATATATATATATATATATATATATATATATATATATATAAATCCATTTTCCAAAATTCGAATTTCATATAGAATGAAATTGAATTTAAATAGAATAGAAAATAATATCTTAGAAAAACAATAGATCAGATCAGAAAATATATATATAAATAACCATTTTCTGAAATTCGAATTTCATATAGAATGAAATCGAATTTGAATATAAAAGATTAGAATAGATTAGAAAATAATAGAAAAGAATATCATAGAAAAACAATAGAACAGATCAGGAAAAAAAAAATTATATACATCTTTTGAAATTCGAAATTCATATAAAATGAATTCAAATTTGAATAGAAAAGATTAGAATAGAAAAACAATAGAACAGAAAATAATCTAATATATATATTATATTTTATTCTATTCTGTTCTATTGTTTTTCTAGTCTATTTTCTTTTCTATTCGAATTTGAATTCACTCTATATGAATTTCTAATTTCAAAAGATGGTTATATATATAAATATTTTATATATATATATATATATATATATATATATATATATATATATATATATATATATATATATGTATATGTATATGTATATGTATATGTATATATATATATATATATATATATATATATATATATATATATATATATATATATATATATATAAAACCATTTTTCGAAATTCGAATTTCATATAGAATGAATTCGAATTGAAAAGATTAGACTAGAAATAGGAAATAGACTAGAAAAACAATAGAACACAATTGAGTAAAATATTGTTTTTCTAGTCTATTTTCTTTTCTATTCGAATTCGAATTCATTCTATATGAAATTCGAATTTCGGAAAATGGTTATATATATATATATATATATATATATATATATACATATATATATATATATATATAACCATTTTCCGAAATTCTAATTTCATATAGAATGAATTTGAATTCGAATAGAAAAGAAAATAGACTAGAAAAACAATAGAACAGAATAGAATAAAATATAATATATATATTAGATTATTTTCTGTTCTATTGTATTCCTATTCTAATCTTTTCTATTCGAATTTGAATTCATTCTATATGAATTTCGAATTTCAAAAGATGGTTATATATATATAAATACTTTTTCTGCAGCAAAAAATTTCATTTTCCGAACCGACTTTGGGGCCCCGTATCTCAGGGCCACTTGGTGCTAGGAACCCCAAATTTGGTGTGCAAACCCAGTGGAACTGGTACCACAACATATCCAAAGCTAAAGTTCCTAGCCCTAAGTGGCCCCGAGATACGGGGCCCCAAAATCGGTTCAGAAAATGTCATTCTCTGCTGCAGAAAAGTGCTTGACATTTTCTGAACCGAGTTTGGGGCCCCGTATCTCAGGGCCACTTGGTGCTAGGAACCCCAAATTTGATATGCTAACCCAGTGGAACTGGTGCCATAACATATCCAAGGCTAGGGTTCCTAGCACTAAGTGGCCCCGAGATACGGGGCCCCAAAACCGGTTCGGAAAATGTCATTCTCTGCTGCAGAAAAGTGCTTGACATTTTCTGAACTGATTTTTGGGGCCCTGTATCTCGGGGCCACTTGGTGCTAGAAACCTCAGCTTTGGAACTTTTATGGTGCTAGTTCCACTGGGTCTGCACACTAAATTTGGGGTTCTTAGCACTAAGTGGCCCCAAGATATGGGGCCCCAAATTCGGTCAACTGTGTCCATCTGCAGCAATGTCATTTTGGGACCCTTTGGGTTCAGAGACCCCACATTTTGGCTGCAGCTAGGGGGCATCTAGGAACCCTTAACTAACGAGTTTGAAGTTCAGGGGACCTATGGCTGCAAATGGGCACAGTGATGCTGCAAATGGGCATTGTTGACCCTCTTTTCCACCTACAGTAGCTGTGCATTTCTCACCCTCGTCTTATACTCGGGTCAATAAGTTTTTCCCATTTTTTTGTGGTAAATTAGGGCCTCGACTTATACTCAGAACGACTTATACTCGAGTATATACGGTATCTATATATATATATATATATATATATATATATATATATATTAGTTATTTATTGATATATAACCATCTATTGGATGGTTTGAAATTCATATAGAATGAATTCAAATTTGAATAGAAAAGATTAGAATAGAAGCTGCAGCCAAAATTTGGGGTCTCTGAACCCAAAGGGTCCCAAAATGACATTGCTGCAGATGGACACAGTTGACCGAATTTGGGGCCCCATATCTTTGGGCCACTTAGTGCTAAGAACCCCAAATTTGGTGTGCAAACCCAGTGGAACTAGCAACATAAAATTTCCAAAGCTGAGGTTTCTAGCACCAAGTGGCCCCGAAATACAGGGCCCCAAAAATCAGTTCAGAAAATGTCAAGCACTTTTCTGCAGCAGAGAATGACATTTTCCGAACCGGTTTGGGGCCCCATATCTCGGGGCCACTTAGTGCTAGGAACCCCAGCCTTGGATATATTATGGTACCAGTTCCACTGGGTTAGTACACCAAATTTGGGGTTCCTAGCACCAAGTGGCCCTGAGATACGGGGCCCCAAAGTCGGTTCGGAAAATGTCAAGCACTTCTGCAGCAGAGAATGACATTTTCTGAACCGATTTTGGGCCCTGTATCTCGGGGCCACTTAGTGCTAGGAACTTCAGCTTTGGATATGTTGTGGTACCAGTTCCACTGGGTTTGCACACCAAATTTGGGGTTCCTAGCACCAAGTGGCCCTGAGATACGGGGCCCCAAAATCGGTTTGGAAAATGAAATTTTTTGCTGCAGAAAAAGTATTTATATATATATAACCATCTTTTGAAATTCGAAATTCATATAGAATGAATTCAAATTCGAATAGAAAAGATTAGAATAGGAATACAATAGAACAGAAAATAATCTAATATATATATTATATTTTATTCTATTCTGTTCTATTGTTTTTCTAGTCTATTTTCTTTTCTATTCGAATTCGAATTCATTCTATATGAAATTAGAATTTCGGAAAATGGTTTTATATATATATATATATATATATATATATATATATATATATATATATATATATATATATATATATATATATATATATATATATATATATATATATATATATATATAACCATTTTCCGAAATTCGAATTTCATATAGAATGAATTCGAATTCGAATTGAAAAGATTATTTAACAATTTTTATTTATCAAAACATTTTCAAAAAAATACACTTAATCAACTTATACTTATATACATCCATGTAACAAGACAATTTTTTCCATTATTTATCAAAGCATCATTCAAAATTACTTCTATATTTTAATTCTTCTTCCTTTTGAGTCAGGGATGTACATGCTATACTTAAAACCTGTTTACCTACCCATCTCCCCGCATTCATACCCATTCATACTAAGAAAAACAGAGAGAAGAAAAAAAAAAAAAAAAAAAAAAATTATTTATTATGTTCTTTACTATTCTTATACTGTCCTCAAGAGTATTGAAGAGGCTCTATACTCTTCCCATTTGGTCCAAATACTTTGTTTTGGCATTTTTACCCTTTCTTCTATTATCATTCTTTCCTCCAGGGTACGCATCTCCGTCATCTCACATTCCCATTCTGCAATAGACGGTGCTAGTGTGTTTTTCCATTTTCTTGCTATTACCGTTCGTGCTGCTGTCAGAAAATATTTCAGAATTCCCTTTTTAATCTTTTTTATTGAACCTGGAATCATAGATAAAATTGCTACTTGTATTTCTGGATATATTTTTATCCCGGTCAATGTTCTATAGATTTCAAATATTTTTTGCCAGAATGGTTGGATTTCAGAGCAATAGTACCAAATATGTGACATTGTACCTTGGGTTAAATGACATCTCCAACACCTGTCTGTGTTATCTGGGTTCATTTTATGTAAATCTACAGGGCATCTATACCATCTGGCTAAGATTTTATAGTTTCTTTCTTGATGTTTAGCCGATATTGAGAGTTTATGGGTCGCTATAAATGCTTTTCCCCATATTTCTCTAGGAAATTCTATTCCGATCTCTGCTTCCCATTTTTTTACATATGGTAGTATTTGTCTGTTGTTCTCTGAGATTAGATATTTATAAATTTTAGATAAGACATGGGTGGGTCTTAATTCTTGCACAAAGATCTTTTCTAAGTTTGTCATGGGTCTATCTATTATGGATTCTTTTGTTAAGGAATCTATATACCGTCGGAGAAGGCCATGTTGCATCCATTTATTTTTGTGTTCTATCCCTATTTTTTCTAATGGGAGCAGTTTATTTTCTTCCATCGTTTCTATTATTCTAGTGTCCCCATTTCTTTTCCATTTCAGGAACGTTTTAGCTGTGAGTGCCAGTGGGAATTCTGGATTGCTAAATAACGGGGTCATTGGACCTCTATAAGTAGATCCGCTCCCTTTTTTTATCATATTATCTCATGCTTTTAATGTTACTACCACTAGGGAGGGCATTTCTCTCTCCGGTGGTCTTTGTGCTTTCTTAATCCAAGGAAGGGACTTTAGCTTAAGAGTTGTAATATCCTCTTCTAGTTTTACCCATTGTTTATTATCTCTGTTATGGAACCAGTCTACCATTCTGGTTATCATTATTGCCCTGAGGTATGTACCCATATCCGGGAGAGCAAGGCCGCCGTCTTCTTTTGTTTTATTTAACACTGTTCTTTTAATTCTGGGTGTCCTGCCTCCCCAAATGAATTTTCCTATTAATCTGTGTAATTTGTCCATATTTTTTGTTGCAGGAAAAATGGGTATTGTCTGAAGGACATATAATATTTTGGGTAATATATCCATCTTTACTATGTTTATTCTACCTATCCAGGAGAACATTCCCTTTTCATAATTTTGTAGCGTTCTCGCAATTCTCTGTACCATTGGGACATAGTTATACTCCTGTAACTTATCCAAATCAGTAGGGATATAGGCACCCAAATATTTAATTGTATTCTCTTGCCATTTAAATGAGAAGTCTTTTTTAAGGAGTTCTACCATATCTCTTGATAGATTAATATTTAAGGCTTCGGATTTACTATAGTTTACTTTGAAATTGCTTAGTGTACCAAACCGATTGAATTCTGCTATCAAATTTGGTATTGATATCAATGGATTTGTGATGTACATTAGGATATCGTCTGCATACACAGACATTTTATATTCTTTATCTCCTGCTTTGATCCCCTGTATATCTAGATTTTTCCTAATCGCTATTAATAAATGTTCCATCACCAGTGTATACAGTATTGGGGATAGTGGGCAGCCCTGGCGGGTTCCGTTTGTTATGGGGATTATATCTGATAAATCCCCGTTCGCCCGTATCTTAGCTGTAGGATTCTTATATAGGGCCATTATTTTATCCAGAAGTATAGGACCCAGTCCCCATTGTATTAAAGTTTCTCTAAGGAAACTCCATCCCACCCTGTCAAACGCTTTCTCAGCATCAATCATCAATAGGCAGGATGGGATGGAGTTCCTTTTTGCATGTTCCATCAGTGTAATTGTTTTTAGAGTATTATCTCTAGCTTCTCTTCCTTCCACAAACCCCACTTGATCTAAATGTATAGATATTGGCATTAGGGGAGCGAGTCTATTGGCAATTATTTTGGCATATAATCTCATGTCAATGTTTGTCAGGGAGATTGGTCTATAGTTTCCACATAAGGTATGATCCTTATCTGGTTTAGGTATAAGTGTGATATAGGCCTGCATACTTTGTGGACCAAAAGGTAATGATGGAGATATTGCGTTAAATGTTTGTGTCATAATGGGGATTAGTTCTTCCTTGAATATTTTATAGAATCTTGGGGTGAAGCCGTCAGGGCCTGGGCTCTTCCCCAATACTAGTGCCTCGATTACCCTTTGCGTTTCTATCTCTGTAAAATCCTGATCTAGTTGTATCTTATCTGTCGAGGCCAATACAGGAAGTGCTGTTTCTCTCACATACTGCTCTATATTATGTTGAGTTCCTTCTGTGGCATTATCTGTGGCATGATTGTGGATATTGTATAATTTTGTGTAGAAAATTTGAAACTCTTTCAGTATCTCTTTTGGGTCGTATTTGATGTCACCCTTATCTGATTATATCTTAACAATGGGTTGTACGTTTCCCCGATGGCGTAGAGCGTTTGCAAGGAGTTTACTTGGTTTGTTACCTTGGTGGTAATATAGGGCACGATTGCTGTCTCTTATTCGTAGGGTTTGCTCATTTATCAGTGCCTTTAATTCTGTCTTCTTTTCTGTTAATTCTATTAACCTTTCCCGCCCTGGGTTTTGTTTATGTTGAGCTTCAATTTTGGGTATCTCATTTAGCAGTTGAGTCTTTCTGTTCCCTTTTACCTTTTTCAATCTAGCCCCATGTTTTATGAATAGACCTCGGATTACACATTTTAATGTTTCCCATTTGATCGGTAGAGAAGTGGTGTCCTCTCTATGATCACATAAGAAATCTGATATTGCCCTCCTTATTTCTGTCACACAGGTCTCGTCATGTAGTAGATTATCATTGAGCTTCCAATTTCTCTTAGTGTTGTTACCCTTAAGCAGGTCCAAAACCAAAAATATTGGTGCATGGTCTGACCATAATGAGCTGCCTATTTCGGAGGATAGGGTTTCAGCCATCCCTTTTTGATTGATCAAAAAAAAGTCTAATCTATGATATGTCTTATGTGCCGCTGAGTGAAATGTGAAATCTTTTTCTGTTGGGTGTAATACCCTCCAGATATCAATCAACTGGTATTTTGCCAACATGTCTAGAAAAAATTTTTTCTCTCTCCCTGTCTGCATTAATAAGGGTGCCGTTGTGTCCATTTCCCTATCCAGGACCATATTGAAGTCACCTCCAATTATTATTATCCCCTCGGCTTTTTCCATTAACTGTTTCAATATTTGTGTTCCTACTTTATATTGTTCCTGGTTAGGTAGATATACATTGATAAATGTATATTTTTTGCCATGTATTATAAGTTTAAGTAATATTGCTCTTCCATCCTTATTGTACCATTCTTCTATCACCTGATAAGGTATTGTTTTATGTATTGCTATGGAGACTCCCTTTGATTTTGAATATCGAAAAGAGTCATGATACCAGGTAGTGTAGAATCTATTTTGTAGCTTTGGGATGTGGTCTGTACGGAAATGCGTCTCCTGAAAAAAGATTACTCCCACTTTTTGTTTATGGAGAGAGTATAGGACCTGTGACCTTTTTGTTGCTGAGTTGAGGCCTCTAATATTGTATGAACATATTTTCATATCCTAGGACAGAATAGAGAAGAAGAAAGCAAAAAAAAAATAAAAATAAATAAATAAATAAATAAATAAATAAACCCCCCCCCCCACACTCACTCCTCTCACTTAATCTATTGACTAGAAAAAAAATTTAGTCTTTCTTACTATCTAAGTAAGTTCCCTACTATGGGGGTTTTGAGTCTAGTGACCAAGGGTCGCCTCTCGACCGTTGGACTCCTACCGCATTTTATCATTTCTCTACTCTTACTCCAGTTTTGGGTCTCTTTCTTCTCAGATTCCTTTGATTCTCTTCTCCCTTCCTACCCCCTCCCTTCTTGGGGAGGGGTATAGGGGGAGGGGGGCGGGTCACTATAGTCTCTTCTAAATAACCATATTTTTAACCTTATAAACTTCTCTCTCCCTCCTCTCCCTCCCCTCCCCATCCAGGAAGTATAATTTCTAACATAATTGTGGAAGACAAGAGGAAGAGGGAGAGAAGAGAGAGAGAGAGAGAGAGAGAAAAAAAAAAAAAAAAAAAATGTTTTTCCTCCAGAGCTTACCTATAGAGTGAGTACCCTTCTAGTGCTATTATATTTACTGTGTACCTGTTAGGTGTATAGTTTCATTTCATCTCATTTATCTAAACTTATGAAAATTGTTATCTATTTTTGTGTATATTACATATCTTATGGTGCAAGCAGCAAACATCTTTAAATTTCTTAGTACAGACAAAAACTTTCCGTTATTACAAAAGTTGAAAAGGAGAAAAGAAAGAAAAAAAAAAAAAAAAAAAAAAAGCCAATTCTTATTTCTATATCCATATACATTACCATTTCATGTGCCTTTTATCTATCTATGAATATCTGTGAATATATTTACGTTTCTTTTAGTGCAATCAATACCCAGGGGGAAAAAAAAATAAAAAATAAAAAATAAATTCCTATTTCTATATCCATATACAATACCATTTCATGTGCCTAAATTTAACTTATAAAAACTTTTATCTATCTATAAATATCTGTGAATATATTTACATTTCTTTTAGTGCAATCAATACCCAGGGGAAAAAAAAAAAAAAACAATTTCATTTCTATATCTATATCCATTACCATTTCATGTGACTTAACTAATACTTATATACTTATAAAAACTTTTATCCATCTGTGAGTATATTTACGTTTCTCTTAGTGCAATCAATACCCACAAAAAAAACAAAAAAAAACAAACGTTTCTAATTCAAGACTATAGTTGATTTTCTTATCTTATCCTCTGCCCCCCCCCTCCCTCATCCTCCTCCCGGGCCCCATTATTTTTTTCCATATGTTTGCATATATTCTATAGGCCAGTCCGGCAATACAAGTTCCGTAATTCCTATAGTCGCTAAAACTTCCGGTAAGTCCTCCATATCTCTGAATAAGGTAGTCTGTCCTTCTTTTTGGATTTGCAACTGAAATGGATATTTCCATCTATATTGAATTTTCTTTTTTATTAGTTGCTCTACCAGGGGCCTCAATGCTCTTCTGCGATCCAATGTATATTTTGATATATCTTGAAAGAGCAGAAGAGGTTCTCCTTCAAATTGAATATTTTTGTTTTGGCGAGCTGCAAGCATGATTTTATCCTTAATATGAGCATAATGCATTTTGCAAATAATGTCCCGAGGTTTATTAATGTCTGATTTCCTTATTCCTGCCGTACGGTGTGCTCTTTCAATAATTAGATCTTTTATATCAATATCTTGAGTGATTTCCTGAAATATTTTTTGTAGTGTTGTTATAAGTTCTTTTGGGCCCACTGATTCTTTTAATCCTCTTATTCTTATGTTGGATCTTCTGCTTCTGTTCTCTTGTTCATCAAGGTTGTTTATTATTTGTTTTAATTGAGTTTCTTGTTTCTGTGTTTTTTCCTTTATTTTTACCAGTTCCTGTTCTGTTTTTAACATTCTCTTATCGATATTGTCTGTCTTTTCTTGCATATTTTTTGTAGATATTTTAAGTTCTTGGATCTCTTCTTTATATGACTTTTCTAATCTATGTACGTATTGGTCCATGTCTGCCCTGGTGGGCAGCGAGCGAATATAAGCTCTTATATCCCCTTTTTCTTTATCTTCCTCTTTGTGTTCACTTGAGGACCCTGTTGTGTCCATTAATGAGCTATTTCTAGGGTGTCTTAATTGCTCTTCCCCTGATGATCTGGATGTTTCTATTGGTTCCATTATATTTAACAGATCATGTGATGATTGTAGCATTCTTTCCTGGGGAGGGTGTATCTGCAACTGTAATTGTTGAAAGAATTCTTTAATATCGGTTGTTTGTATAGATTGTGTCCCTGTAGTGTTTTTATTCGTGTCCTCTGCTTTGTCTTTTTTACTTTTTTGGGATTGCGGGGTTTTATTGCTCTTCCTAGGAGCCATACTTCTTTCCTTTCCTTTTTTTTTTTTTTTTTTTTTCCTTTTCCGCCTCTTAACCCTTTTGTCTTCACCCTCTCCGTACTCCCCCCTCTTTTTTCCTTTTATTTTATCTCTTAGTCCCTGGGGCAGGGAGGCAGAGGGATATTATATGTTTAAAGTTTTTACCCCGTTCTTTATATTCCAGTATGAAACATATATTTCCAGAAACTCAAGAAAAACAACGACGGAAAAAAAAACAGCTCTTCAGGGAATAACACAGAAAACACTGGAGACAGGGCCCCTATGTCATGCCTGAAGTTCCAGTCTTTCACTCCCTTTCAGTTCAGCAATTTCGATAATGTTCGACAAATTAATATCTTAATGGTAGTTTTAGTTTCAGAGATAGGCGGCTAACCTTTATGGTTTGGAGATCCTGGGGTCCTGGGTTTGGCTTCTCTCTGCCGTTCCGTGTCTGCTGTTTCTGCCGGGGAGGACGCTCACCAGCGAGAACCGCTGCCGTCTGCTCTCGCAGACTCACAGGGGCTCCCGCCTTCCCGCGTCCGCTGTCTCCCGGCTCACGGTTCTTCCACGGCCTAATCTCTCGTTCCGTCTCCCGCAGGTCTCCACAGGTCTCCGCTCCTTATGAGTCCAGGTATGCCTTTTTCGATCTGTGTTGCATTCGCTGCCGCCTTGTGCTGGTCGGTATCCGAATCAGGAGGGCATGTATGGAGAGATATACTCAGTGTAGATTCGATAGCATATCGGAAGCTTATCCCAGCTGGATGTACGTCAGACGCTCTGTCTTAGCAGCATGTCAGTCCACGGTCTGCCTAGGCGGCCATCTTGGTCAGCAACTCCTCCCCCTCACTCTCCGAGGGCAGTCGAATTGAAAAGATTAGACTAGAAATAGGAAATAGACTAGAAAAACAATAGAACACAATTGAGTAAAATATTGTTTTTCTAGCCTATTTTCTTTTCTATTCGAATTCGAATTCATTCTATATGAAATTCGAATTTCGGAAAATGGTTTTATATATATATATATATATATATATATATATATATATATACACTACCGTTCAAAAGTTTGGGGTCACCCAAACAATTTTGTGTTTTCCATGAAAAGTCACACTTATTCACCACCATACGTTGTGAAATGAATAGAAAATAGAGTCAAGACATTGACAAGGTTAGAAATAATGATTTGTATTTGAAATAACATTGTTTTTACATCAAACTTTGCTTTCATCAAAGAATCCTCCTTTTGCAGCAATTACAGCATTGCACACCTTTGGCATTCTAGCTGTTAATTTATTGAGGTAAGCTGGAGAAATTGCACCCCACGCTTCTAGAAGCAGCTCCCACAAGTTGGAATGGTTGGATGGGCACTTCTGGCGTACCATACGGTCAAGCTGCTCCCACAACAGCTCAATGGAGTTCAGATCTGGTGACTGTGCTGGCCACTCCATTACCGATAGAATACCAGCTGCCTGCTTCTGCTGTAAATAGTTCTTGCACAATTTGGAGGTGTGTTTAGGGTCATTGTCCGGTTGTAGGATGAAATTGGCTCCAATCAAGCGCTGTCCACTGGGTATGGCATGGCGTTGCAAAATGGAGTGATAGCCTTCCTTAGCTTTTACCCTGTACAAAGCTCCCACCTTACCAGCACCAAAGCAACCCCAGACCATCACATTACCTCCACCATGCTTAACAGATGGCGTCAGGCATTCTTCCAGCATCTTTTCATTTTTTCTGCGTCTCACAAACGTTCTTCTTTGTGATCCAAACACCTCAAACTTGGATTCATCCGTCCACAACACTTTTTTCCAGTCTTCCTCTGTCCAATGTCTGTGTTCTTTTGCCCATCTTAATCTTTTTCTTTTATTGGCCAGTCTCAGATATGGCTTTTCCTTTGCCACTCTGCCCTGAAGCCCAAAATCCTGCAGCCGCCTCTTCACTGTAGATGTTGACACTGGTGTTTTGCGGGTACTATTTAATGAAGATGCCAGTTGGGGACCTGTGAGGCGTCTGTTTCTCAAACTAGAGACTCTAATGTGCTTATCTTCTTGCTTAGTTGTGCAACGCGGCCTCCCACTTCTTTTTCTACTCTGGTTAGAGCCTGTTTGTGCTGTCCTCTGAAGGGAGTAGTACACACCGTTGTAGGAAATCTTCAATTTCTTTGCAATTTCTCGCATGGAATAGCCTTCATTTCTAAGAACAAGAATAGACTGTCGAGTTTCAGATGAAAGTTCTCTTTTTCTGGCCATTTTGAGCGTTTAATTGACCCCACAAATGTGATGCTCCAGAAACTCAATCTGCTCACAGGAAGGTCAGTTTTGTAGCTTCTGGAAGGAGCTAGACTGTTTTTAGATGTGTGAACATGATTGCACAAGGGTTTGCTAATCATCAATTAGCCTTCTGAGCCAATGAGCAAACACATTGTACCATTAGAACACTGGAGTGATAGTTGCTGGAAATGGGCCTCTATACACCTATGTAGATATTGCACCAAAAACTAGACATTTGCAGTTAGAATAGTCATTTACCACATTAGCAATGTATAGAGTATATTTGTTTAAAGTTAGGACTAGTTTAAAGTTAGCTTCACTTAAAAGTACAGTGCTTTTCCTTCAAAAATAAGGACATTTCAATGTGACCCCAAACTTTTGAACGGTAGTGTATATATAACCATTTTCCGAAATTCGAATTTCATATAGAATGAATTCGAATTCGAATAGAAAAGAAAATAGACTAGAAAAACAATAGAACAGAATAGAATAAAATATAATATATATATTAGATTATTTTCTGTTCTACTGTATTCCTATTCTAATCTTTTCTATTCGAATTTGAATTCATTCTATATGAATTTCGAATTTCAAAAGATGGTTATATATATAAATACTTTTTCTGCAGCAAAAAATTTCATTTTCCGAACCGATTTTGGGGCCCCGTATCTCAGGGCCACTTGGTGCTAGGAACCCCAGCGGTGCAAACCCAGTGGAACTGGTACCATAACATATCCAAAGCTGAAGTTCCTAGCACTAAGTGGCCCCGAGATACGGGGCCCCAAAATCGGTTCAGAAAATGTCATTCTCTGCTGCAGAAAAGTGCTTGACATTTTCTGAACCAAGTTTGGGGCCCCATAGCTCAGGGCTACTTGGAGCTAAGAACCTCAAATTTGGTGTGCTAACCCAGTGGAACTGGTACCATAACATATCCAAAGCTGGGGTTCCTAGCACTAAGTGGCCCCGAGATACAGGGCCCAAAATCGGTTCAGAAAATGTCATTCTCTGCTGCAGAAAAGTGCTTGACATTTTCTGAACTGATTTTTGGGGCCCTGTATCTCGGGGCCACTTGGTGCAAGATATGGGGCCCCAAATTCGGTCAACTGTGTCCATCTGCAGCAATGTCATTTTGGGACCCTTTGGGTTCAGAGACCCCAAATTTTGGCTGCAGCTAGGGGGCATCTAGGAACCCTTAACTAACGAGTTTGAAGTTCAGGGGACCTATGGCTGCAAATGGGCACAGCGATGCTGCAAATGGGCATTGTTGACCCTCTTTTCCACCTACAGTAGCTGTGCATTTCTCACCCTCGTCTTATACTCGGGTCAATACGTTTTTCCCATTTTTTTGTGGTAAATTAGGGCCTCGACTTATACTCAGAACGACTTATACTCGAGTATATACGGTATATATATATATATATATATATATATATATATATATATATATATATATTTTTTTTTTTTTTATTTATTGATATATAACCATCTATTGGATGGTTTGAAATTCATATAGAATGAATTCAAATTTGAATAGAAAAGATTAGAATAGAAGCTGCAGCCAAAATTTGGGGTCTCTGAACCCAAAGGGTCCCAAAATGACATTGCTGCAGATGGACACAGTTGACCGAATTTGGGGCCCCATATCTTGGGGCCACTTAGTGCTAAGAACCCCAAATTTGGTGTGCAAACCCAGTGGAACTAGCACCATAAAATTTCCAAAGCTGAGGTTTCTAGCACCAAGTGGCCCCGAGATACAGGGCCCCAAAAATCAGTTCAGAAAATGTCAAGCACTTTTCTGCAGCAGAAAATGACATTTTCCGAACCGGTTTGGGGCCCCATATCTCGGGGCCACTTAGTGCTAGGAACCCCAGCCTTGGATATATTATGGGACCAGTTCCACTGGGTTAGCACACCAAATTTGGGGTTCCTAGCACCAAGTGGCCCTGAGATACTGGGCCCCAAATTCGGTTCGGAAAATGTCAAGCACTTCTGCAGCAGAGAATGACATTTTCTGAACCGATTTTGGGCCCTGTATCTCGGGGCAACTTAGTGCTAGGAACCCCAGCTTTGGATATGTTATGGTGCCAGTTCCACTGGGTTAGCACACCAAATTTGAGGTTCTTAGCTCCAAGTAGCCCTGAGCTATGGGGCCCCAAACTTGGTTCAGAAAATGTCAAGCACTTTTCTGCAGCAGAGAATGACATTTTCTGAACCGATTTTGGGGCCCCGTATCTCGGGGCCACTTAGTGCTCAGCTTTGGATATGTTGTGGTACCATTTCCACTGGGTTTGCACACCAAATTTGGGGTTCCTAGCATCAAGTGGCCCTGAGATACGGGGCCCCAAAATCGGTTCAGAAAATGAAATTTTTTGCTGCAGAAAAAGTATTTATATATATATAACCATCTTTTGAAATTCGAAATTTATATAGAATGAATTCAAATTCGAATAGAAAAGATTAGAATAGGAATACAATAGAACAGAAAATAATCTAATATATATTATATTTTATTCTATTCTGTTCTATTGTTTTTCTAGTCTATTTTCTTTTCTATTCGAATTCAAATTCATTCTATATGAAATTCGAATTTCGGAAAATGGTTATATATATATATATATATATATATATATATATATATATATATATATATATATATATATATATATATATATATATATATATATATTAGAAAAAAAATAGTACAGAATAGAATAAAATATTATATATATATATATTATTCTATTCTGTTCTATTGTTATTCTATTCTATTCTTTACTATTCTTTACTATTCAAATTTGAATAGAAAAAAATAGAATAGAATAGAATAGAGTAACAATAGAACAGAATAGAATAAAAAATAATATATATATATATATATATTTATTATTATTTTTTTTTGTAAACGCTATAACTTTTGCGCAAAGCAATCAATAAACGCTTATTGCGATTTTTTTTAACAAAAATATGTAGAGGAATACGTCTTAGCCTAAACTGAGGAAAAAAAATGTTTTTTTATATATTTTTGGGGGATATTTATTATAGCAAAATCTAAAAAATAATGCGTTTTTTTCAAAATTGTCGCTCTTATTTTGTTTATAGCGCAAAAAATAAAAACCGCAGGGGTGATCAAATACCACCAAAAGAAAGCTCTATTTATGGGAAAAAAAGGACTTCAATTTTGTTTGGGAGCCACGTCGAACAACCGCGCAATTTTCAGTTAAAGCGATGCAGTGCCGAATCGCAAAAAGTGCTCTGGTCAGGAAGGGGGTAAATTCTTCCGGGGCTGAAGTGGTTAAAGACTTGTAGTTTTATTAGCTGTTTTTTTTTTTTTTGACAGGGGCGCAGTTTCAGTGCTTGCCATAGGTGCCATTTTCACTAGATATGCCTCTGGGAGACACAGAGAGAGAGAGAAAGAGAATGTAATCATTTTCATTTACCAATGACGGATGCAGTCTGGGGTGCGCTCAATCCCTCTCACAGCTTTTACTGCCATGGTGACGCGAAACCATACAGCGTTCTTCTGGTTTGCTGAAGAGGAATATTATCTGAATATTATCTGAATATTATCAAATTCGAAAATAAAAATATTTTCGAATGCGATTGAAATAATTTCTAATACAGTTGAAATAATTTCGAATGCTGTTGAAATATTTTCGAATCCGATTGAAATAATTTTGAATAAAGTTGAAATAATTTCGAATGCGGTTGAAATATTATCAAATTTGGTAGAAATATTTTCGTATGCGATTGAAATAATTTCTAATACAGTTGAAATAATTTCGAATGCTGTTGAAATATTTTCGAATGCGGTTGAAATAATATCGAATCCGGTTGAAATATTTTCGAATTCGACCGATTTTCGAATTCGGTCGAAAACGAAACTGATTTGAAAAACGAATTTAATGAATTTAACGAATCTAACTAAACTAAATTAATTGAATAACGAATTAAAACGAAACGAAACGAAACGAATTTTTTCATTTTGCACATGCCTACACTTAATTAACTTCTTCAGCTCTCCCATACCATACAGCTAGGCTCATGGGGTCTCCATACCGAGGGTTCGATCCCAGTTACTTTTGGGGAACTGACTGCTAGGGAGGGAGCCAAAGCACTGACCCCCTCGCACCGGAGGACCTGTCACCCATGCCTGATAGCATTCTTCCCTGTCTGGCTTCTCTTACATTCCCACTAGTCCATGATTACCCATAGCATCTACACTCTTCCTGCCAACTCCTCTGCTGAGTTAACCCTTCATGGTGGCCTTCCATTCCTTCCTCTACACCCTATGTGATTTACAGGCCTTGTTCTTTCAATACGTCATGTACCTCCACGCAAGCCTTTTGAAAAACTTTAGTTCAGGCATGAAACAGCTGATAATGCTTTACTGGCCTACTCGACAATACAGTCCAACAATGCAGTGACTAACTAAAGAGACCCAGGCTGCCCGGTGCATACCTGTCCAAAGGTGATAGTTCATAAGAGGTAGAGCCCTGGCTCAGAAAGTCTTTCATAAAGTGTACTCGAGATGTTGCTGGTGGCTACATCTTTAGGCTTGGCCTCCCGATAGTTCCCATACAGGTCGTGGGAAAAACCCTCTGAGCAGAGCCATCACCCTTTTTATTTACCACACAGGGTGGAGGGAAGAGCCCAGTAATGCCCAGGAAAATGTAAAGAAATGTTTAACCCTTTCCCACCTGGTCAGCCAATTAATGCCACCTGTGGGTGGCATTAATTTTAGGCACCCCCTGCAATAGGAGTTTTTTTGTGAGATACTCCCTAAGGCTAGGTTCACACTGTAGCAGGTCTGGGAATGCATGTATTCGGGTATGTAAAACCATGGGGTGCAGTGCGACTGCGTGCCCTGAAAAAGGGTCAGGGACTTTCCCCCTGCATTTCCTGCCAGTACAGCAGCCCATTCAAATGAATGACAATACATTCATAGGGAGCGCTTTTCCAAGTGGTGTAATAATGGATAAATAAAGTTCAGTTCAAAAACACCATTTATTGGATAAATAACTAACGTTCATGTGCAAAGAATAATTCACAGTAATATTTCCAGGTGATCAAGTGCAGATGTAAGTCAGACTCACTTGTAGCTGATGGTAACATAGGCACCTAGACAAGGGGACAGCAGGATGACTCAAATCCCTGTAACACCAGGATGACAAATGCAGGGATCAGGTGGGCTTATTTTAAAACTTTTTTAGTGCTTGTTAAGAAAATGCAACTTTTTCAAAATGTTTATTGCCTGGTCATAGTTCTGCTTCAAGTAGTTCAAGTTCTGACTTGAACTTCCTATTTCATATGTTCCAACATCTTAGCCAGTAATACTGGGATTATACTGTATACTGCAGAATCAGTTCCCAAAAACTGTGATGGTTTATTGTTATGCAATAAGGGATGAGCTTGGCTTCGGTCTCAAATTGGGTCTGTCCAAATGTGGAAGTTAGGTAGGCTACTGGCCCAATGAGCTGCAGGGGCAGGCTGTATAGAAGGCATGTATGCTCATGACATCTTTGACCTAATATGGTCACATGGCCATATGAACAAAAAGTCAATGATGAAATGAAGACCCCTGTCCCCTTGTTCCGTGTAGCTATAGATCAGGGACTCTCTCACCTGCAGCTTATTGGGCCACTGGGGTTGCCATCATGTGACAACTTCCCATGGGTTTGGCAAACTGGATTTGAACAGAGTTTAGATCCATACCCACCTCATCCCTACATGCAGCCTACTTTCTGTGAGCCCAATGTGTCATGGACTTTCCCCCTGTGGTTATGTCACCAAGCTGCCCCTGAGAATGTTACAGGGAATGGTGTCATTATGTAGCACCTTTCTCTGCAGTATTCAGGACCTGCCAACCACCAGAGGAGGAATTGAGGACCAAAAAAACAAAACAAAAAAGGGCATGTATGTAAAAGAAATAATAAAAAAAAGAAAGTCATTTGGGGTGCACTTCAACTAAAGGGGGAACTGGAGATGGTGAGGGGGGCTGCATTTGAGCTTTAAAATGTATCTATCTGCTTTTTTTCCTACATTTCTAGCGGAAGCTCTGGTCATGGTGCATCTAAGTAACAAGGAGCCCAGAGCTGTGAACAGAGGAAAGATGACTTTACCATTATTGTAAAAAAAGGAATTCCTTACGGTAAAGGTGATTTAGCTGTGATATTCCTTACCGCAAGAGCTGGCAATGACACATCTACTGAACATATCATAAATAGCTTAGACACCTTCATTCGGAGGATATGCTATCTGCAGCTATAATTAACCAAGGAAATTATAAGAGAGGTGAGACATTGATCCAAGGAACAAAGATGATTGCTATTCTTGTTATCAGGAAGGAATTCTACTTTCCCAGTGAGAATAAACTTGCCATTGAGAATAAATGGAATTGTTTTGCTTTCTTTTCCAACAACATGGCTAAAGTGGTGCCGGAATTCCAGCTTTTCTTGGAAGAGGTCCATGATACTGAACAGGAAACTGGTGACTCTTCAGGTATATTCTACAATTGTAAACACCCTGGCATAATCCACATGTCAACTCAATAGAATTAAAGAGAAACCGTGGGCTGTTTTTAGTTAATGCACATTCTGAGAAACTCATGTAACATTTACCAGAAGGTAATCTTTGACGTGACTTTCAAGCTTTAATTCCCCTGCTTCTTCCCTTCTATTCTGACCCATTGTTTCAGTCCATAGCTTTAAAAAAAATCTCCAGCTTGGACCAATGGAATCATGAATATAGTATACCATACCTGTGGGATCCCTCTAGAACAGGCTTTCTCAACCTTTTCAAGACAGTGGAACCCTTGAAATAACTTTTTGGTCTCAGGGAACCCCTGATAAAAGTTACAATATCTACAACTCGAAAAATTAGGGGGGTGATCGGTGGGAAGAATGCTCCTCACACTTGTGGTCATTTGGAAGAATTACCCCCAGATAGCTAAAAAGATCAATGATGTCAGTGGGAGCTTATCTGAGAGGCAGAACTTGCTCATTGCTCAAGGAACCCCTAGCAACCTCTGAAGGAATCCTAGGGATCTATGGAACTCTGGTTGGGAAACTCTGGGATAGAAGCTGGAAATTACAGTAGTAGACACGTCTTCACCCTGTTTCTCTACCCTGTTCAATCAGAAAACACTGTGCATTCACTAAGGAACTGCAAAGTGATCTCTAAACAGCACCCATGCCAAGCAAGCGACCTTCTGTATTAGTTGGAAGGTAGTGGAGAAAACCGGAGTAGCAGTGTACTACTACAGCATAGCTCCCAACTGTCCCTGATTTCAAACAAAGCCCCTCTGTCCATCATTCTGCCTCATTTGTCCCTCATTTTGGTCTAAACTTTATAGTTGTATATGAAATACATAATTTATTTTTCAAAAAGTGTTTCCCAGTGCAAAACATTTCATCCAATTTCTAAATTGCTGCATTTGTAAATTTCAAAAGTCAGTATAAAGGAATAGTAGTGTTAAAAAAGGACTTAAAGGCTTAACTAACTCTTTTTTGTATAATTCTTCTTTAAGGGGGCGTGGCACGGGGTGTGTCCTATGCCTACATACTTTTACCAATAGGTGTTCCTCTTTCCTATCTCAAAAAAGTTGGGAAGTATGCTACAGTGTATCCCAGTTTCTAGAGCAGGGGTCCGCAACCCCCAATCACCTGTTTGTTAACATGAAAGGTTGGGCATCTCTCGCCCTTCGTCCAGATCTGCAGCTCCTCCGGCCCCTGGCCCGCTGATAAAATGACATTGTCAGCTGGGTGGGCAGCGGAACCAGGAGAGGACACATGGACTGATAACAGCCTCTGCCCTGTCAAAGGTAGAAGTCCTTGTCTAGAGGTTGTGTCAAGAAATTTCATAAAGTGTGGAACATTTGGGTGGAATCTGCTTATACTAATGCTGACTCTCCAGATGACTAGTTAACACTTGGATAAGTAATTAATAGTATATATTGTTGTACAACTCTACATTTATGCTTCATTAGAGGGAGTCTTTCCTGACACATAAGATATGGGAGAGTGCGTATTTTCATAAAGTCCCGAGTTTAGCTCTGTAGGATGTTTGAGAGGGAGAGTGGCCAATAAGAATCCTAATATTTCAGCCTGCACGGGCGGTTAGAGATTACCAATTGTTCGCTAGTTTAAGTTAAGCCTTGATTTTAGCTAAGTTGTTTTTATTGTGATTTTATTGTGCTTTTGTTTCTGTTTGTTTGTTTTTTTTTTTGCTATGCAATTGAGCCTGGGTATGCCCAATAGGCTCTGTTATTTACTGTTAACTTCGAAAACCTGCAATAAAAATAATTCAGGGGCACTGTGATATAAAGGGGACTGCACTGTAAAGGGGCACTGTAATCATTACAGTGCCCTTTTACAGTGCAGTCCCCTTTACATCACAGTCCCCCTTTACATTACAATGTCCCCTTTACAGAGCAGTCCCCTTTACATCACAGCCCCCCTTTACATTGCAGTGCCCCCTTTACAGAGCAGTCCCTGTTACATTAATGTAAAGTGGAGTGTACTGTAAAGGGCCACTGCAATGTAAAGGGGACTGCACTGTAAAGGGGCACTGTATTGTAATGGGGGGCTGTGACTCTGTGAATATCCCATCCCCCGACCCGTCCACCCCAAACCAACCCCCCCCCCCACCTCCGTCCCTGGGAAAATTGGCTGCCATGAAGCCGGTCCCTGCTGCCAAAAAGGTTGGGGACGATTGTTCTAGAGGGATCCCACAGGTCTTGTATATACAGTGGGGCAAAAAAGTATTTAGTCAGCCAACAATTGTGCAAGTTCTCCCACTTAAAAAGATGAGAGAGGCCTGTAATTGTCATCATAGGTATACCTCAACTATGACAGACAAAATGTGAAAAAAAATCCAGACAATCACATTGTCTGATTTTTGAAAGAATTTATTTGCAAATTATGGTGGAAAATAAGTATTTGGTCAATATCAAAAGTTCATCTCAATACTTTGTTATATATCCTTTGTTGGCAATGACAGAGGTCAAACGTTTTCTGTAAGTCTTCACAAGGTTGTCACACACTGTTGCTGTTTTGTTGGCCCATTCCTCCATGCAGATCTCCTCTAGAGCAGTGATGTTTTGGGGCTGTCGCTGGGCAACACGGACTTTCAACTCCCTCCAAAGGTTTTCTATAGGGGTTGAGATCTGGAGACTGGCTAGGCCACTCCAGGACCTTGAAATGCTTCTTACAAAGCCACTCCTTGTTTGGGATCATTGTCATGCTGAAAGACCCAGCCACGTTTCATCTTCAATGCCCTTGCTGATGGGAGGAGGTTTGCACTCAAAATCTCACGATACATGGCCCCATTCATTCTTTCATGTACACTGATCAGTCGTCTTGTTCCCTTTGCAGAGAAACAGCCCAAAGCATGATGTTGCTACCCCCATGCTTCACAGTAGGTATGGTGTTCTTTGGATCAGCATTCTCTCTCCTGCAAACATGATGAGTTGTGTTTCTACCAAACAGTTCTACTTTGGTTTTATCTGACCATATGATATTGCTTGCCTATTTCAGATTCAGCCTTCCCAACCTGGTCCAGGTCTACAATTTTGTTTCTGGTGTCCTTCGACAGCTCTTTGGTCTTCACCATAGTGGAGTTTGGAGTGTGACTGTTTGAGGTTGTGGACAGGTGTCTTTTATAATAATAAGTTCAAACAGGTGCCATTAATACAGGTAATAAGTGGAGGACAGAGGAGCCTCTTAAAGAAGAAGATACAGGTCTGTGAGAGCCATAAATCTTGCTTGTTTGTAGGTGACCAAATACTTATTTTCCACCATAATTTGCAAATAAATTCTTTCAAAAATCAGACAATGTGATTGTCTGGATTTGTTTCCACATTTTGTCTCTTATAGGTGAGGTATACCTATGATGACAATTACAGGCCTCTCTCATCTTTTTAAGTGGGATAACTTGCACAATTGCCCCACTGTACAGTACATAGTTATATTGGTTCAAGCTGGACCAATGAAAAATATCCATACCTGGAATTTTTCTATAACCCTTTAATGATCAGAGATCATTGAAAACTAAAAAGATTCCCACTGCTGTAAAAGAAGTGGTCCCACATCCTTTTGCTCACATGAGTAACCCAAAGACAATGTAGACAAGTATGCAGACAAGAAGCTTTGATGCATTTTGCACCCAAAATGCTTAGTCATAAGTCAAATCGTCAAAGAGAGGGAAATGTCCTCACCAGAACAAGCAGCGTCCCTCCTGGGAAGATGTCCTTGCTTTTCATGTTCTGGTGACAGCTCAAAATGATGTATTGACCCTAAGTTTCGGTTACAGTGGACCACCAGGACAAATAGAGAGGTTTAATCTCTCCTCCAGCTGAGGTTCTAGCCAATCCCCACTCTTTCCAAGACTATAAAAAAGTTTTGACATCAAATACACTGTATAGGAATGGTATGGTGTATAGCAGTGATGGCGAACCTTGGCACTCCAGATGTTTTGGAACTACATTTCCCATGAAGCTCAACTACACTGCAGAGTGCCTGAGCATCATGGGAAATGTAGTTCCAAAACATCTGGGGTGCCAAGGTTCGCCATCACTGGTGTATAGTGTTTATTCTTCCTTTACTATGGTCATGGAAAGGCAGCTATCCATTTGGCTGGTAGCACCCCAGGAGACTTTGGTGGCCATCTTGGGTAGGCAAAGTCTATTTAAGACCCTGGTTCCTGGGCTTGGCGTGCATTGGCTGCAGTCTATTTTCTTCACTGCAGGTGACGATGACCACAGCTGCAACGCAGATGGGGGAGGAAGTCCAGAGGAACCTAGTTCCTACTGTATATGGTTTCCTCAGTCATAGGAAGGCAGCTACCTGATTAGATGTTAGCACCCCGAGTGCCTTTGGTGACCATCTAAGATAGGCAGAGTCTATTTATGACCCTGGCTCCTGGGTTTGGCGTGCATTTTCCAAGTGGCTAGAGCAGGGGCAGGTCACCTGCCTGTCTGGGACAGGGTTTAGTGTCAAGAAAAGGTTCCAGAGCAGCAGGGAAAGTGCAGGGACATGCAATCCTTTGTGGAATCCTCTCTATTTGGGTACAGACAGGTCAGGCTGCATTACACTCCTCGAGACAGAGGCTTTTGGCACCCCTAAGTCTTCATTCTTTTATTTCATTGCAACTTGTGAATGCTCCTGGTCGGGGTGCCTCCCCTCCGGGTCTGTTGTCTATTGCTGGACTGCTGTTACAGTATATTTCCGTTACTGCACGTGGATTCCATGTGTTTTCTGCCTGCTGCTTCACACTGCACCTACCCATATGCCCATTAATCAGCCTTGGGATTCAACATTCTATATACAATATGTATTTAGAACATCTACTTTTGAATTCCTGGAATATTCAAGATTTCAGTGATGATCCCTTTTTTATTTAAGACGTGTGATCATTTTTATGGAATTACAGTTATTAAGTAATATTGGTCTCAAACCTAAAATGAAATATCAGGAGGATTATTGTAATACCAGTAAAAGGCATTTGCAAGGATTGGCTTACGTCTGCAATTAATGGATTAAAGCCAAAGTCAGGGCAGATATAAAAGACTCAAAGTAATGGAGCTTTGTATTCATTAATAAATAATTAGATTCTTTTTAGGATGCAATTAAAGTTATTGCCTAAATTTGACTTGATACAAGCTTCTTGAAATCCCTCTGCAGCAACACTTATGCCAAAGGAGAGGGGGCAGTAATGGAAACCAATCAGGTATGCTAAATGCAAATATGTTGACAAGGAACATTTTGATAGGTGGATAGAGCAGAATGAGTAAGTAGATGACCTCACCGGTCTGCTGCTGCTCTTTCAATGTCCAATCAGCAGGCTGGAGGTTGAAAGGTGACACCACTGTATCTTCTTCGGTGTAAGTGGTATTATCCACCTAGCTGTGCTGTGTGATGGGGATATGTGAAATCTCAGAAATTGAATCCTTTGTCAGGTAGTACAGTTCCCTCATTTCCATTTCATGTGTGAATTTTACTGCTGAGTTTAGTTTTAATTTGGGAAATACAATGAAAGTGCACTGGAAGCAGTCACAAGATATTATTGATAGTAGGAAAGGGGAAAGAGACCAGAAGACTGCAGAGAGCAAAAAATAAAAAATAAAGGGAAGAGAAGTGATGATGTGGACAAGAAACAACTTAAAGTGGAACTACACTTCATCTGAGCACCCCAACTTAAAAATGCTATTTAATTCATTTTTAATATTCAACGCACCCCCCAAATCCATCCATGTCTCTATACTTTATTTTGCAGTGGAATCACTTTGAAAAATACCAACCTAGCATTTCTAGCTGTAGCAAACTAGAGTTAGGGCAGATGATTCATGTAGCATTTACTTCCTGGAAGACACCTGCCCTTAGCTCAGGCATGAAAGCAGGAGAGGATGTGCTTAGCTGGGAAAGCCCCTTCTCCCCTACTGAAGACTGCTGGAATGTATGACATAATTTGCCTAGGCATGGAAACCAGAAAGTAACTGAAGAGATGTAAACAAAAAAAAGTTTAAAACAAGCAAATATGATATACTTTCCTATCCATTCACTAATGCTAGTAGCATAAGGATAAAAATAATCAATCTTGATTGAAAGAGTGAAGTTCCTATTTAATATTGATATTATGCTACAAGCTCCAAAACAGTTCAGTTTGAGTGTTCAGAGATCTTTGGAACCTTAACAACACCATGGTGTCTGCCAGGCCCGGACTGGGACAAAAAATAGGCCCGGGCATTTTGGAATCAGCAGCCCATGACATCTTAACCGGCCCCTTCCCCACTCTCCATCCTGACCCACCCCCGGGAGAGGGGAGGGGGAAACCCGGCAAAGGTGTGGGGGGCGAGGGGGACAGGGAAAGAGAGGGGGGGCAGAGAGCACAGGGAAGAACCTTGAGAATATGGGGTGGGGCGAGAGAACAGGGGGGCTGGACTGTGGGGGCAGGCGGAGAGCATGGGGGTGCAGGGAGCACAGGGGAGCACAGGGGAGAGGCAGAGAACACAGGGAGGAAGAAGAAAAGAAGAGCACAAGGGGGCCGGAGAGCATGGGGGGCTGGAGAGCACAGGGGGTGGGGTGTTGGAGAGCACAGGGGGAAGCAAAAACACAGGGTGGGGCGAGGAGCACAGGGAGGGCAGGAGAGCACAGCAGGGAGGTGGAGAGCACAGGGGGGGCGGAGATCATTGGGGGGCTGTAGAGCACTGGGGGGAGGCAGAGGGCACAGGGGGGCAGCGGAGGGCACAGGGGGGCAGCAGAGAGCATTGGAGAAGGTGGAGAGCACAGGGGGTAGGCGGAGATCAATGGGGGGGCTGGAGAGCACTGAGGGAGAAGCGTAGGGCACAGGGGGGCAGCATGGGGGGAGGTGGAGAGCACAGGGCGGGCTGGAGAGCACTGGGGGGGCTAAAGAGCACTGGGGGAGAGGCAGAGGGCACAGGGGTGGCAGCATAGAGCATGGGGGAGGTGGAGATCACAGGGGGGCCTGGAGAGCACTGGGGGGGGGGCTAGAGAGCACTCCTTTTTAGGTTACAAGGGGCCGCACTTACATTCTCTCTGATCCGGCTGCAGCAGGCTCCTCTCTCCTTCGTGGTCACGCCCCCCCCGGCACCAACGGCTGAACTATGCTGGCGGCCGTGGAGAGGTGTCTCCTCTAGCTCCTCCCCCGTTCATGTTTCCGTCCCCTTGGTGCTGATGGCTGAGACTAAGCTGAACTGGCAGCCGGGCGGGCTGCAGAAAGGTCGGGGGGCTGGCGCGGGCTTGATGAGCAGCCTGCCTTGGCCCCGCAAGCTAGGACATGCGGCCCGGCGGCGCAGGCCCTATAGCCAATCCGGGCCTGGTGTCTGATATCAGCACTGTGCTGAGGCAAGATGGCCTGTCACAACAAAACTAACTGGACACCATCTACTACGAGAGGGAGAGAATACAGAACAAATAGAAATCCCAGAGGCATAAGACAGAGATATATTTAGATCACGACAAATGTCTCTTGCTAAATGGTCCTCTGTAATCATATATTTTAAATTCTTGTAGTTATTTTTGTGTATAAAGTTTGCCAAACATTTTATTACATACCAATATTAGGGGATGCCATCTGCTAAGACAGGGAGAGAATACAGGACAAATAGCAATCCCAGAGACAAAAGACTAGTTTGTTATAGCAACTCAGGAGTGGAGATTTCTTTGTTGAAATGTTTTAAATTTTAGCTTGAATTTTTGTGTAATGTTTGCCAAATGTTTCCTTACATACCAACATTAAAGGGACACTATCTGCCAGCACAGGGAGAGAATACAGGACAAATAGCAATCCCAGAGACAAAAGACTAGAATGTTATAACAGCTCAGGAATGGAGATTTCTTTATTGAAATGTTTTACATTTAGCATTCAGTTTTGTGTAATGTTTGCCAAATGTTTCATTACATTCCAACACTAAAGGGACACCATCTGCTAAGATAGAGAGTGAATACAGGATAGATAGCAATTCCAAAGACGCAAGACAGAGATATATTTAGATCACAAACGTCTATTGCTGAGTTGCCCTCTGTAATTATAATTTTATATAATTATTATATACTTTAAATTCTAAAGTTCATATTTGTGTATAATGTGTATAATGTGTATAATGTTTGCCAAATGATTCCTAATGCCGCGTACACACGAGCGGACTTTACGGCGGACTTTGCCCGGCGGACTTTTCGACGTACTTTCCGACGGACTTTCTGAATGAACGGACTTGCCTACACACAATCCACCAAAGTCCGTTGAATTCGTACGTGATGACGTACGACCGGACTAAAACAAGGAAGTTCATAGCCAGTAGCCAATAGCTGCCCTAGCGTGGCTTTTTGTCCGTCGAACTAGCATACAGACGGCGGACTTTTCGACCGGACTCGATTTCAACGGATACATTTTAAACAAGTTTCAAATCTAAGTCCGTCCAACTTTTGAGAAAACAAAGTCCGCTGGAGCCCACACACATCGAATTGTCCGACGAAATCCAGTCCGCCGGGCAAAGTCCGCCGTAAAGTCCGCTCGTGTGTACGCGGCATTACATTACAATGCTAGGGGACACCATCTGCTAACACAGGGAGAGAATACAGGACAAATAGCAATCCCAGAGACAAAAGACTAGATTGTTATAGCAATCCAGGAGTGGAGACTTAGATTACTACAATTGTCTATTGCTAACTGTTTCTCTTTATTGAAATGTTTTACATTTTAGCACCCATTTTTGTGGCCCTCTGTAATTATATGTTTTAAATTCTAACGTTCATTTTTGTGTATAATGTGTATAATGTTTACCAAATGTTTCATTACATCCCACCACTAAGGGCACACCATCTGCTAAGAGAAGAAGAGAATACAGGACAAATAGCGATCCCAGGGACAAAAGGCTAGATTGTTATAACAACTCAAGAGTGGAGATTTCTTTATTGAAACGTTTTATATTTTAGCATTAATTTTGTGTAATGTTTGCCAAATGTTTCCTTCCATCCCAACACTAAAGGGACGCCATTTGCCAACACAGGGAGGAAATACAGGACAAATAGCGATCCCAGAGACAAAAGGCTAGATTGTTATAACAACTCAAAAGTGGAGATTTCTTTATTGAAACGTTTTATATTTTAGCATTAATTTTGTGTAATGTTTGCCAAATGTTTCATCCCAACACTAAAGGGACACCATCTGCTAAAAGAGGAAGAGAATACAGGAAGAGAATACAGAACAAATAGCAATCCCCGAAACATAAGACTAGACCTATACTCTGGAGACAGGTGTCGCTCGCTTGCCCCCACGCTCCTCCCCAGTTTTGGGAAATATCCACTTGGTGTGACTCCTTGTAAGACACGCATGGACGAGTAAACCCCTCTTTTCCCCTGCTGACGTGGTGGACGGCCGGGGACCCCTGTCAGGACCCGGTGGGGAAGACGTCGGAGAATTACAAGCTCAGGAGAAACTGCTCAAACACAATGTGATTGAACACCTATGATCGGAGCTTGTGAGGAGTCTGCCCGGACGGGATCGCGGTGACGCCACCACCATTTCGTTTTTGGCCCCTTCTAGCTGATTTTTTGGTGAGCAGGAACCCCTTCAGTTCTGGTCAGGACCTCGCTCTGGGTTTACCAGGGCTATTAGCCTACCGCTGTCATACCTTCACTGGTTTACCATCTGGTAAGCGGCCCCCCATTTCTGAGCACCGGGTGTTTTATTTATTTCCTCTTTGGATCTGTACTCGCCTATTTTAAATTCTACTTCTGGTAATCAGATATAATATTAGTTTTTGATTCAAAGACATCACTTTTTTTTGCATGTTGCATGTCACTTCCCCCTTTTTTTGCCTTCACGCCCCTGGTTTGCTAAACATTTTGGGGTCTCATGATCCTTTAAATGGTTTTTGTATGAGCACTCCTTTTTAGGGTAATTATTTTTGTCAATATTACGCTATGTTTTTTGTATGTTTTTCTACACCTATGTGGATTCGGTCCGCTACATGAGTCTGTCGGATCCTACCCCTCTTGGAGCACACTGAAAGGCCCAGGCTGGGTTTAAAGCCACCTGTTTAACCTCGCTTACGTTCTGGTAAGCAGAATATCCATAAGTTTGTCCTCTATTCATCATTTAGGAGGATCTATTATGCCATGTGGACTCTGTTAAATCTTTTTTCACTTATATTGATTGGACTCAATTTTTAGCGCGGTTCATTTGTTTTTTATTTTTTATTTTTTTTTGTTTTTTATTTTTTTATTTATTTATTTTTTTTTTTTTGTTTTTTATATAAGACTAGATTGTTATAAGAACTCAGGAATGGAGATCTGGATTACTACAAATGTTTAGTGCTGACTGATTCTCTTTATTGAAATGTTCTAAATTCTAGCATTCATTCCTGTGCATAAAGTTTCCTAAACTTTTGGATGCATCCCAGTGGATTAAATCTAGTTTTATGCACAAAGTTTTCTTGGGATTTGTTATTGTTTTGAATTCGGCTAGGTCTATTTTTGTTGCACGTCGGTACGCATTGGCTGTGGGAAACAGGCGGAGGTCCCAGTGTTTTCCCGTACTGTATATCCTCTTCCCCAGTGGATAGGAAACAGCAGGAAGGATGCCCCCTGTGACACTCCACAGTATCTCCGCCTCTCCTGTTGTTCTGTCCATCCGGATATGCATCCTTCTGCCTCACCTCACGTCAAGTTCAATCGTCTCCTTTATCACAAGAAAAAAATAAATAAAAATAAATACATCAGCAAAACTTTTTGACAAAAAATAAAAATTAACCCTTCTTTAAATTCCTAGATATTGTCTCAGGGCTCTGGAATAAAATATGAGGGTTCCAATGTGTTATCCAGGAGTTTATCTGTTAAAGGGAACCAGCAAGGGAGGTGTGCCAGTTAAGTGAACCTGTTGCTTTGCATCGGCAAAAATAGAAGTTTGCTTTAAAATTGACTCAATGTTCTATCAATGTTTTCCAGTGGTGGTTACCTCAAAGGTTGCTTATACAAATATTTGCAAGTGAAGAGGAGCAATCGAGCTCTGAATCCCTTCACTTGTTATCCAGCTTATACAAACCAGCATTATGCTTCGTAGGTTGACTGGCTGTAAAAAGATCTTCCAAAAGGTCCACATGGCTTTCTCAATGGGTCTAGCAACCCAGCCCAACTTTAGTGACTAACTAAAGTCCAAAGAAGGGGATCTATATCATGATAGCATGGTATGCCCACAAGGTCACACACCACACCATCAATAAGAGGTACTTTAGCCTAAGGGCCAATACACTCTTCCAATGTTTTCTAGTAGCTGGTAAGACTAAGGTTTCTCATACAAATCACAATACTTGCAAGCAATGCAGAGTAATTGAACCCAGAATCACTTCACTGGTAATCCAGCTTATCCAAACCAACATTCTGCTTTATAGTTTGAATTCCAACCGTGGATTGTGGTAATGAAAGATCCTCCCAAATGGGCTCTACTATGGTCTCAATGGTCCTGGGTGCTAAACCCATCTTCAGTGACTAACTAAGGTCCAAAGAAAGGGATCAATGTCATGATTAAAACTAAAACCAAGTGTCATATACAACATGGTATGCCAGTAGCCAATTCACTCTTCTAATATTTTCTAGTGGCTGTAAGACATAGGTTGTTGATACAAATCTCAATATTTGCAAGCAATTAAACTGAAAATCACGTCACTTGTGATCCAGCTTATCCAAACCAATGTTCTTCTATGTAGGTTGAATTTAGGCAGTAAGAGATCTTCCCAAATGGCTTTACCGAGCAACTCTATCAATGGGCTAGGGTGCTCCAACCATCTTCAGTGACTAACAAAGGTACATGTCATGATATGGTACGCCTACAAGGCCACATGCCACATCATCAATAAGAGGCACATTAGCCTAAAGGCCAATACACTCGTTGACATCTGGTCACCAAGGATGGGCAGGAGAGAAGGCAGGGGGTCATCACAAACTCTTCATGTCAAAAGTGACCTGTAAGGAATCCAAAG
The DNA here is from genome assembly GCA_037952835.1 of Lithobates septentrionalis. Classification (NCBI taxonomy): domain Eukaryota; kingdom Metazoa; phylum Chordata; class Amphibia; order Anura; family Ranidae; genus Lithobates; species Lithobates septentrionalis. The sequence goes on along the minus strand of JBBDGP010003094.1, from coordinate 53,832 downwards.
AACCTTTTTACCAGTTCAAAGGTTATTCAGTTCATCTGACAGAGTGAACCTGGAATCGGATGGGCTCAGTTTCACCCAGGCTTGATTGCCGACATTCAACCATGCTGTTTATAGTTGTTTTATCATTCTGCACAGCTGGGTGCAAGAGGCGACTGCCAACTTGGGCAAAATGATAGTAAAATTATCCATCAATATCTGTTTTGCAGATGGATTCTAGCAATTGTTGAGACTTTCAAACAGTTTTCTTCTTCTTCAACATTTTGCCAAGAAACTATGGGACTGTTCTCTTAGCACAATGCATTACTTTCTATGGATGAAGGTTGGTGGTGGAATTTCTTTTTTCCTTTTTTTAGCTGTGATCAATTTTTTTTACATTCTTTTGCCAATATTTGCACTTTTTCAAAGTTAACCTTCGGATTGCCATATTGAGCTTTCAATAAAAATATACATATTTAAAAAGAGTTGAATTACTAATATGCTGGTCATTTGCTGCTTTTACACCATCAAAATGTTTGTCCCCGTACTATGTACACGTTAGGACTATTTGCTGGATGTATAATGCTACATTAGACATCACTGATCACATTTATACATTCCCCCTTTTTTTTCCCTTAGTTGCCACAAGGCCTGATACTTTGTATGTGAGGAAAACAGCCCAAGATCTTCATTTGCATAACCCAGCATCTGTCCCCTGTAAGAATGATACATATGCAGCACTTTCACACAATGAACAAAAAAAAAAAAAAAAAGTCCCATAATAGCATCCAGAACTTGGTAGACGCACACCAAGTGCACTAATAACACAATGGGTGTCAGGATACACATGCCAGCAGACAAGTTAATCCCTCTAGAAGAACTCCCGGCGCAAGCTAACACTGGTTACCTTTGCTCATAAGAATTGAGCATTGGCGAATAGATGTGCGCATGCGCAAACACAAGCGCGCACCTGTGATTGACACTGGCACCAAACAGACTACTTAAACCCAGCCAGTGCTCAGATCCAGTGCTGCCTTGTCTTCAGCTTTCCGTGTACCCTGTTATCTGTGAACCTGTATCCGGCTTCCAGTTATCTACCTGGCTTGTCTTGACCATTCCTTGAACTCCACCTGCACCAACCTCGGCTTATCCTGTGACCAATCTTCTGTCTGCTCCTTTGGCTCCTGTTCCACTGATTCGGTTCCAGACTTGGCCTGCCTCCTGACTACGTTCCTGCCTGTGTCCTGTACCCGATTCTCCAAGCCTGTGTATGACCCAGCCTGCCTAACCCTGCTATCCTGTCTGCTGTCACCTGCCTGTCTTCCTGCTGAAGCCATCTGAAAAATTCACCAGCCCAGCAAGGACATCTGCCCTGCTGCTTGCAAAGGCTTCCTGGCACTCGTGCGCCTTCTGTCTACACTATAAGAGGCCCCGAGTCAGAGGTGTAAAAGAGGCCTTCCTCATCCTATCTGGCTCTACTACCAGATACTCAGTGGAGGATTAAGGTGGTCATGGGCGCCTAGGCTACTTTTTGTGTGGCCCCCTCCTAAGCATGCTTTACCAGAAAATAAATTATTTAGTGCCATGTGTAAAAGGGTAGACCTATATTACACGCCTATAGTACACAGACCCCTTTCCCTGCACAGTACACAGACATCTGCATAGTACACAGACCCCTTTGCCTGCATATCACACAGGCCTCTTTCATTATAAAGTCCCCCTGCACTCCCAGGAGACCCCCAGTCTCCTGGGAAAGAATACTCTAAAGTTGACAAAACATCACTGCCAGCCCTTTCTCATACACCGCTCCTCCTGTGTCACTCATTGTAAATCAAAGCTTCTAAATACCTCAATTAACGCCGTTCTTTGTGACCCGGTCATGTGACTGCTCTCCTCCGCTGTTTCATTGATGGTCACATGACCGCTCTCCTCCTGCAATCAAAGGCTACACTCGAGAAGGAGGTGGAGTGGGAGGAGGAGAGCCAGACAGAGCGGCTTTAATTGAGGTATTAAGAGACTTCCATCTACATTGAGAGTGACACACGAGGAGCTGTGCATGAGAAAGGGCTGGCAGTAATGTTTTCTCAACTTTAAAGTATGCTGGCAGCGCTGTCCCAGGGCCAGGAGAGGCGGTGCAGCTGGCCTGACATCCCCCCCAATGGGTGGCACCCGGGGCGGACCGCCCGATCCCCGCCCCCTGTTGGCAAAAAAACATTTATCGGTGTATTCGTATAACACGCAGGCATGGTTTTTATTCTAAATATACATAAATATATATAAATTAATAAAAATATCATGGCCAATCGGGGGCCCTTGCACACGTGGGGCCCTAGGTTGCAGCCTAGACCAGCCTGTGCATTAATCCGCCCCTGCAGATACGTGATAAAGGGTGATAAGATATCCTCCACCGACATCACATAATTCCAAGCCTCTTACCCTCCGTTGTGGACCACCTTAAAAAGAGTTGTCAGCTATGCTCAATTAAATCTCAGACCCAAACGGTGCATCCAGAGTGACCTCCTTGTAATTTAAAATCCTCAGGATCAGAATGTTCCACCAGAGACGATATCAAACCATGCAGGATAGAGAGATAAAACAAAACCTAATTTTGCAGTTTATAGAAACAGGTCTATGTTTATTAAAGTGCATCAGGATACTCACAAACATTAATGCATAAAACGCATGTTAATCCAACAGTAATATCCAAGTTTCCAACCAACAAAATGCCTGACTTCCATGCGTAGTGGCGTCACGGGACCAGCCTCTTCTCAACACGTTTCGTCACTCTAAGACGTCATAGGGACAGGGGTTTACTGCAAAATATAGACACAAAAAGAATTACTCCTGCGCTCGTGAACGCGTTGTTGGTGTAAAATGGTAGTACTATTTAAAATGACAAAACTGGAGAAGATGATCATGCGTGTCCCGCTGCCTAAACTGGCTTGGGGTGGTCTGAAGAAGACTGTGTGGGATGGGTGGATGAAAGGCGCGTGATCAACCGCTTACATCAAAATCATACAATTTAATCAGAGACAATAGAATATATATATATGTAAAGAATATATATATATTCACTACGTTTCGTAAAAGTTAGATTACAAAATATGCACTTAAAAGGTTAAAAGTGGGACATGCCCATGCAAGGGCAAGTACTTAAAAATAGGCCGACGCGTTTCGAGGATAACCTCTTCATCAGAGCCTCGAAAACAGGAACAGAGTCTGTGCAAACAGGTAGACCAACATAAATCAACATGGAGAGGAGTGACTAGTTGGGAGATAAATCATATGATGAGTAATTAGTTCTCCTTAGCTCTATACCAGTCCACATCGCAGCGCTCTATGAGGTATAGCGAGAAATTTTTTTCCCTCTTTTTCCCTTTTTTAGTTGATTTATCTCCCAAATAGCCACTCCTCTCCATGTTGATTTTTTGTTGGTCTACCTGTTTGCACAGACTCTGTTCCTGTTTTCAAGGCTCTGATGAAGAGATTATCCTTGAAACGCGTCGGCCTATTTTTAAGTACTTGCCCTTGCATGGGCATGTCCCACTTTTAACCTTTTAAGTGCATATTTTCATGACCTAACTTTTATGAAACGTAGTGTGTATATATATATTCTTTACATGTATATATTCTGTTGTCCCTGATTAAACTGTATGATTTTGATGTAAGCGGTTGATCATGGGACAGGGGTTTACCCCTGTGCCCAGGGTAAATTTTAGCAAACAGCCAGGAAAAAGTGAACCTCTAGATATGCTAACGTACCCAGATTTAAGCCCACTGTAATGCAAAAAAGAAAAAAGTTTTTTTTGTTTTTTTTTAGAATGCTAACATATTATTCAGTAATTTTTTAAATATTGACCTTCTAACATCATTCCCTGCACCCAAAGAGCTCACAATCTAATGCCAGCCACACACACAAAATATCTATTTTACTCACAGCATCATTCTGGTGAAGTCTTTAAAACTCCAGTTTAACCCAATTACAGCCTAACCCTATGCCCTCCCAAAACCCCCATTACATCCTTTTCCCCGCATCTTGTTCTTCAGGGTTTGTTCACACATGTGGCGGGACTGCATTGGGTGGCTATTCCAGCATTGTCCTGCTGTATGGCAAGTCAAACTGCTTTGTCTCCCGATCTTCCCATTTCACACCACTGCATTGCGGTAAAAAAAAAGTACTGCGTGCAGGAAAAAAAATATACAGTATACATCAACCTCCAAACATCTTCCAACTGGTCATGTGATGAACAGAATTCTTGCTCTTCTTGTCTGTCTTTGACATTAGGTGGTGCTTACTGCTAATGACTTGTGACCAGCATTCTGTAGAGCAATAAGCTAAGATCTCAAGCCAGCATGGTGACTTACCTGCAGGGGTTGTGTCCGTGATAGCCTGGGCTTACGGGGAGTGAGTTTAATGACACTGGGCTTCATTCCAGAAGACTGACACTGGACCACGGAGCAGTGAATCTATGGGGGGCAGCCCTAGGGAGAAGGTGAGTATTGCAGCCATATTTGGATTTTTTTTCTTTAAACCTTCTTGGCAATTTAAAAAAGAGAGAAGCTGCGCTGTATGAAGGTTCAATCCAACAATGGCTTGTAGGTATCAAGATATGGATGAGTGACAGTTCCAACAAATCCAAATAAACACCCAAGTGAGACTGATCCACAAATAAGTGCCACCACCTTATAAAAAACTTGCTTACCAGACGGCAAGCAAAACCCAGCAGACGGCTATAGCCCAGCCAAGGCCTTTACTTGTATGGAAAGATCGTCTGGACAGGTATAGATAAAGATTGGTCTCCAAACGCCCCGAAGCCGTGGAACTCCGATGGATCTCAGTAACGTATAACTGGTCAGAATTTTCTAGGGCAGTCCCAATTCTTGGGTTTCCTCTCCTGGCTCTGTCCCGGCTGACTCCTCCCCTCCCCGCGTCACCATAGAGACCGGAGTACACTACTACCAGAGAGCGAGAGGACCAATCCGACCCCTTCTTGGCAATTTATTTCTTATTATTATTAAAAAAAAAAAAAACTGAAGATGAAGTCTTCATTAAAAAAAAAAATGTAAATGTATTTTAATTTTTATTTAACATCTAGCTACCCTGATATATCTTTTTATTGCCGTCTTGTACTCTTCTGCACAGTGGAACTGAAAGAATGAAGCACCCCAATCCCCAATCCATCCAGCTGTACTGCTTTTGCTAATGGTGTCAATCTAACTGTGAGAGCTTGCTGTGCTTTGATACTCCTTTATTGCCCAATCATGAGCCGGGGGCTGGTCAGTGACCAAGCTGCCTCTCTCAACTGTGACAGACCTAAGTGAGGTCATTGACCTGCCTGTACCGCATGGCAGGTGTTTCTGGACCACAAGTTAAGACTTTCTGAACTGAATTATAATTCACAATTATGAACTGCAGCTGTATATTAAGAAAGAAATAGCCTGCTGTTGCTGAGCTCACCTTCTGAGAATGTTAGCTGCCTGGCTGATGAGTTACTAACCTTAAAGTGTAACACCACATTAGTTGAGAAAAAAAAACACACCCCTCTAGTTGATCTGTGTACATTGCAAGGATTTTAACAAACTTTGTTCCTACTTTTGTTCCTACCTTTTTCAAACGCTTTTGGAAACAAAAACAAAAAAATCACTTTCATGAATTAAAAAAAAAACAAAAAAACATGATGATGTTACGCCAAGTAAATAGATACCTAACTTATCGCGCTTTAAAATTGCGCACACTCGTAGAATGGTGCCAAACTTCGGTATTTAAAAATCTCCATAGGCGACACTTTAAAAATGTTTACAGGTTACCAGTTTAGAGTTCCAGAGGAGGTCTAGCACTAGAAGTATTGCTCTTGCTCTATCGTTCACGGCGATACCTCACATGTGTGATTTGAACGCCATTTACATATGCGGGCATGACATACGTTTGCTCGCACGCTTCTGCGTGCGAGCTTGCAGGGACGGGTGCGGTTTAATTTTAAATTTTATTTGTATTTTTTTATTTTTACACTTTCCCTTAAAAAAAATTTTTGATCACTTTTATTCCTATTACAAGAAATGTAAACATCCCTTATAATAGGAATAGGACATGATAGGTCCTCTTTACAGAGAGATCTGGGGTCTATAAGTCCCTACATCTCTACTCTATGCTGGAAAGCCTCAGATAAAAAAAAAAAAAAAACGATCTTAGGCTTTCCAGCTAACTGCCGGTGACGGAAGTCATGATGTCGCTTGCAGTCTCCAAGGGTCATAGAGATGGCCCGGGGACCATCTTGTCCACGGTCAGCTCTATGGTAAACGACCGCCGCTGGTCGATTCATTTTCCAGCCCTGCGATCACACGGTTGAGCCAGGAGCAGCACTGGAGGGCGGCGGGAGGGGGGCGTCCTGAACAGCCGATATGATTTCTTTTACATGTGAGGGAATCGCCAGCTGAAAAAAAAATGATATCTGAAGGATGCCTGCAGCTGCAGGCATCCTTCAGATATCTCCACTTCAACCTAAGGATGTCATATGATGTCTACATAAGGTTAAGTGGCTCAACACTGCAAGTATAGGAGATATTCACTGTACCTAGAGGTAAGCTTTATTATAGGCTTACTGGTGGGTACAAGTTAAAAAAAAATACTTTACTACCACTTTAAAGGGCCACAGCGAGTGAGTGGGAAGGGGTTAAAAACCACCAAAATCCACCTTCATTTTGCCTTCACCGATCACCTCAATGCATTTCAAAATTTCAGTGAAAGCTTACGTTTTTCAAAAACGTTTTGGGTCAATGAAACCTCTGAGATGCGCTCATCCCTGTTCATGACAGGTGCTCTTTAAAATTCTGGCAGCCATGCATGTCTCCTAAACCTTAAATGGCCCCTACAATTTCAGCACGCCGTGCAGTGTGCGTACATGAGCATGTGACCGCCGCTATAAGCGACACCTGTCAGTGGGTAGGATGTCTGAAAGCTTCGATTGGTCACGAGGTGGCACAGCTGGGTGCTTTCCAAAGTTGACTTTCCAGCAGAAGAACATATGGCAGGGTTAGACATGGGACAGCGGTAGATTGCAGGGTCCCAGGACGATGAATTATAGGGTGTGGACCACTCACAGCTCAGATTACAGCTGCATTATTCTTTTTTCCTCTGCAGCTATCTCCCTTTCCTCTCCTTCCTTCCAAAGTCTGTCTCACCCTTTCTCCCCCTCCCCTCCTTCATCATACACTGCTGTCAGCTCCACCTCCTCTTCCTCTCCCTTTAACTTTCTCTGCTCTTGCAAAGTTTCAAGTCACTCCTGAGAGGGCTGCAGGCGGGAGCTGTAGGTGACTGAGACTCAAGGACGCAGCGAGTGCCAAGAGCAGGTTGGACGTCCTCTCTCCTAGAACCAGATATAGACAAGGTTAACGTCCAAGTCGTGGTTCCCTTCGCCTGCTGCTGCTGCTGAAAAGATGCATCTCACCCCCGGCGGAGCTCCAGATTGGTGCCCTGACCCCAGGGTCCTCAAGGTGACGGTGGGGGGCCACTGCGTTCGCAGAGAGTCCAAGTGCAAAGCCTCCAGGGGGTCCAAGAAGTGGCTGATATTGTTGGACCTGCTGTGCCTCTTCGCGGGTAAGTTGACGTCTATGCCAAGACAATCTGAGCATTTTGTAAAGGTGTTACTGAAGTAGTAGGATTAGGAGTAGAAGGTTCACATAGTCTGCTCAAGCTTTGTCCTATCGCATGCAAGGGAAATTGCATTTTATTTGAATTCTCCTACATGTGGTTGAGCATTAAACGGAAACTCAGGTTTGTTGATGTAAAGACATTTGGACGGGCATGCACCATGTGACAACCTACCAATATCTTCTTGGCTAAAAAGGGGCGCTGTAGTCACCCAAGCAGCAATGGAGGAATAAGGGGAGCCCCCAATATGGGGAGCCACCTGCAGACAGTCTCAGCGCTGGGGAGAATAATTAACGATTGGACGAGGTGTACTAACCTGCCCAATGGCTTTCCCCCCCCAATCTCTTAGGTCTGTTGTGTGCTGTCCCATAGACACCGTGGGGTTGATTTAGTAAAACTGGAGCGCACAGAATCTGGTGCAGGTGTGTATGGTAGCTTCTAACTTCAGCTTGTTCAGTTAAGCTTTGACAATAAATCCTGGAAGCTGATTGGTTTGTATGCAGAGCTGAACCAGATTTTATTCTCTCTAGTTTTAGTAAATCAGACCTATAGGTGTGCGCAGGGGGTGTGCCGGATGTGCCTGGGCACACCCTAATCACTCGGTGTGGCGCAGATTCCCCCTGCTGATAGTTCACCAAAGTCCCATAACAGGGCTCCTTAAAAAAAATAGTGAAAAATACAATAATAAAAATAAAAACCTAATGGCACCATCCACTGCCCTACTGAAACAAACCTCCGCCCTCCTGACAAGTCCACTGCTCTACTAACACTGTCCATGTTTTAATACATTTGGGGTGCACACCCTAATGCAATAGACCGCACACACCTATGATCAGACACCACTGAGACATATTATTCAACCAATGTAGGACCATCCATGGAAACCTTTAGTGACATTTCGACTCCTTTAGTAAATCAACTCCAATTATACAGAACAATCTGATTGTGCAATCTCTGTGCTATCTTGTTTAGGTTTACCAATACTATAATGTGAAGACCTTCCTAAGTAATACAGTTTGCATACAATCAGGCAGGACATTACACTACGTAGTCGTTAGTAGACCTAAATTAGATTGTATCATCAGATTGTAACATGTATGTTAAAAATAATGGACAGCAACCAGCTTTGATTTTGTAACAGTCTATCCAGACAGTTGATCCAGACGATCCAGTCTATCCTAACTGATAGATAATGGCTATTATGGGTATGGGTTTAGTGAATAAGTCAATTTACACGGTTGCGTTTTAAAGCATGCATTGCAATGCAGCGGTCCAACATGCCCATCGTAAAGATAAAGGGGTTGATTTACTAAAGGCAAATAGCTTTACAAAGTGCAGTTGCTCCAGAGCTTAGTAAATGAGGTAAAGCTTCACTTTACAAAGAATACCCAATCACATGCTAGGAAAAAAAACTGCATTTTGCTTGCACATGATTGGATGATGGCAGACAGCAGAGTTTCTGCTCATTTACTAAGCACTGGAGCAATGCCAGGACAAGGGGTGGGGGCAGAAGGGACGGCTGCCCTGGGCGCAATGGTTTACCATAGGGATGGGGGGTGCCTTCCTTCTGTTACAAAGCTGGGAGGTTTGGTATTTTGTGCCCTGGGCACTGGATGACCTTGTCCCAGCACTGCTCTGGAGCAACTGCTCTTGCAAAGTGCAGTCTATTTGCCTTTAGTAAGTCATCCTCATAGTCTGTTCTTATCTAAGCACTGCGATTTGAAAAACACAACATGTCTGTTTCTTTCTGCATTTTATTTTATTTAATATTTCTATTACAGTCAATGGCAGCGCATCAAAAATGCTTACAGCATGCGTTTTGATGCATTGCCAACAGGCATTGGTTAATGGCTGTTTAACCACTTATGGACTGCCCCACGCAGATATACTGCGGCAGGGCGGCCCTCCTGTGCCAAATCACGTACAGGTACTTGATTTTGTGCCGTGGGTCTGGCATAGCTCCCAGCTGTCCCTGATTTCGAGGGACTGTCCCTGATTTGGAGCAATGTCCCTCTGTCCCTCTTTCCCCCTCATTTGTCCCTCATTTTGGTCATATCTTCATAGTGTTTCCCAGAGCTAAATCTTTCATCCAAATTCTAAATTGCTGCATTTTTCAATTTTAAAAGCCAATATAAAGGAATAGTAGTGGATAAAAAGCACTTGTGGATTTAATTAACCCTTTTCTTGTGGTTATGTTCCCTTTAAGGGGGCGTGGCGGGGGGCGTGTCCTATACCTACATACATTTGCTAGTAGGTGTCCCTCATATTCCCATCTCAAAATGTTGGGAGGTATGGATCTGGGGTATGCGTCGCCGGCAGCCTGCTCCCGCTGTGATTGGACACAGCAGGAGCCAATCAGCGGGTCCGGTGGCAGAACGGCCGTTCTGTGAGGGAGGAAGAGGGAGATCTTGTGTTTCACAGTCACAGCATTCACCCCACAGTTAGAAAGTACTCCCTAGGGACACATTTAAACCTTTGATCACCCCTGATGTTAACCCCTTCCCTCCCTAGCACTGATCACTGTATTAGTGTCACTGCGCCCCAAAAAAGTGTCAAAGGTGTCAGTTAGGTGATCCAATTTGTCCACCGCAATGTCACAGTCCCACTCAAATTTGCTGATCGCCGCCATTACTAGTAAAAATAAATAAATAAAACTCCCATAAAAGTATCCCATAGTTTGTAGACGCTATAACTTTTGCGCAAACCAATCAATATACGCTTATTGGGATTTTTTTTTTTTAACCAAAAAAATGTAGCAGAATACATATTGGCCTAAATTGATGAAGAAATTAGATTTTTTACATTATTTTTTATGATTTTTTAGTTTTTTTTTTAATTGTTGCTCTTTTTTTTGTTTATAGCGGAAAAAAAAAAAAACAGAGGTGATCAAATACAACCAAAAGAAAGCTCTATTTGTGAGAAAAAAGGACAGGAATTTTATTTGGGTACAGCATTGAACTACCGTGCAATTGTCAGTTAAAGTAACGCAGTGCCGTATCGCAAAAAATGGCCTGGTCATTAAGGGGGGGGTAAACCTATTCACTTGAAATTTTAAACTGCATTGTGAGTCAGTGAGCATTCTAATGTCTAGAAGGCTGCCATGGTTGATAGGTCTATCAGACTGAATATTTAAAGCTCAACTCCAGGAATGATCTGTATTATGCAGATTTATTGGTTCAGCTTGGCACAAAGTATGCATACCCATACCTCCCAACTGTCCCTGATTTCGAGGGACTGTCCCTGATTTGGAACAATGTCCCTCTGTCCCTCATTCCTCCTCATTTGTCCCTCATTTTGGTCTGATCCATATAGATGTATATAAAATGCACTTTTTATCTATCAAAAAGTGTTTCCCAGTGCTAAAACTTTCATCTGATTTCGAAATTGCTGCATTTGTAAATTCCAAAAGCCAATATAAAGGAATAGTAGTGGTAAAAAAAAGCACTTGTGGGTTTAACCAATCTTGTTTTTTTTTGTACAATTCTCCTTTAAGGGGGCGTGGCAAGGGGTGTGTCCTATTCCTACATGTACAAGGCTTCCCTTCTGCACGCTGGGTATAGTGGTTTGCTTGCACTGCCGCCATTCATAGAATAAATACCAATGATATTCAATGAATACCAGGCGTTCTCTACCTGGATGAGGTGGATATCATAATATCAGAACCCTCCTCCTCCAGAGAAGGCCTTGTATTCACTAAAAACAAAAAATACAAGGCGGAACCCCCATGTGTTCTTTGTGCAAAGGGCAAGCCACTCGCAGAGAGCCCCAGGAAAATGGCAGCTATTACTGTAGACGTGCCAACCAGGGCCGGGACAAGAGGTGGGCAGGAGGGATGGCCGCCCTGGGCACAATGGTTTATTGCAGGGATGGGGGCGCCCTGTGCCAGATGCTTCTGTTACCAGGCTGACAGGAAGGGGCACAGTCCTGCATCTAAGGAAAGGAGGGGGTCATTTACTAAGCACTGGAGCAATGCCAGGACAAGGGGTGGGGGCGGAAGGGACGGCTGCCCTGGGCGCAATGGTTTACCATAAGGATGGGGGTGCCTTCCCTCTGTTACAAAGCTTTGGCAACTTTGCCCTGGGCACTGGATGATCTTGTCCCAGCACTGGTGCCAACAAGTGATTTTTAGCTTCCACAGGGACCAATAAAGTTGCTATAAACAAACTTACATTGCCCCAAGCTGGACCATTGTAAAGCTGGCCATAGAGGTGTCCAAATTCGGCCAGTTCAGTAAGGACCGGCCGAATTTCAATTCATGTACGGCTATCCCCTTTTTGAGAGAAGTCAAGCATTAGATTGAATTCTATGGAATGGAAATGTTGGAAATCTTTCCTCGATCGGCAACTTCAGCCAATCGGTGTATTCTGACAGCAGAGGAGTGCTGACTATTAGACTACAATGTCTCAGCCGGGAGGATTCCTCTATCCACCTCTCTCGTGTGGATAGGGGAATCCATAGGTTTTTTTTGTTTTCCGATCAGCCTGCTGCCTGACCGAAAATAAAAAAGTTATCTATGGCCACCTTAACCTGGAGTTAAAGAAACATCCAACAAATGGACAGCCCGGCCAAGCTTATCATTAACGAAGGTCCAACATTTCATTTGCAAAAGCAGATTGTTTAAATATTTTTCATCCTGCTGCTGGCAGGCAAAGTTCAAGTCATTATTATTGCCACGTTTGGTATTTAGGGATATTTACTTTACAAATTAGTCAGCATGCCAAGTGTGAGCCATGTAAAGACATGTAAACTCCACCAATGAATGGGGAAAGTAAGAACCTTGATTGGCCAACGCATTCATTTGAGAATGCCAGCTTTAAAGGTGTGCCAGTTTTGCTTTTCAGGCATGATTGCCATATTAATGTGAAATTGTAAAATATTCGAATAGCAATAGATGTTGTTCTGTTTCAAATGCCACTTTATGCATTGACAGGCCTCCTTAGACCCAGTCTATCCTGGCATTATGGTCACCCGCTGACTTGGCACCATCCACAGGCAGCTTAACTTAGTGTAAAAAGACAATGACTTTTCTGAGCCCTATCTCTGCAAATAACTAACACTGGATGAGGGAACATGGAAGAAGTGGGCAGGATCTAGCTAGGAGTAAACCAACTAGCACTAAACAGGAAGGGGAGGAAGATATGAAAATCACGTTAGTAAACAAGTTGTAGTGGCCCAAAACCACCATTAGATGTCAGCTTAGTACAAAACTACAAAAAAATAAATAAACCACCTAATGTAGTTTAATACGAGACATAAAAAATACATGAAAGTGGGGCAGAACAGGTGTAAAATCTTTCTTAGGCTAGAGCTACGATATCAGTGTTTGCAGGGGCATATTTATAGTTTTAGCAACTAATGCAGCAGCTATAGGGGTGGAAGGGTCTGTTGTGGCAAATAAAATATAGAAAACCAGTGTGAATGTGAAAATAACACAAATCCAGCTCTATATTATTAGGGATTGTGAGGATTACTGTTGGCACTGACCCTGCACCCCCGTAACATTTCCGGTCAAGAAGATTGGATGTCAGAGAGCAGGAGGAGACTTCTGGATCATTGTCATTGCTATTTATTGTAGGCCAGCCCTTCTTAACCTTTTCACCCTAGAGCAGTGGTCTCCAAACAGGGGCCTGGGGGCCAGATGCCACCCGGTGTTGCCTTTCATCTGGCCCTTGGGGACCTTTTTTATCCACTGATACCAAGAATTGAACATAATTCCCTCTACTGACACTAATGAAGGGGCAGAATTCCTCCTAATGACACCAAAGATGGGGCACAATTACTCCCAATGACACCAACAATGGGGCCCAATAACACCAAAGATGGGGCACAATTCCTCCCAATGACACCAACAATGGGACCCAATGACACCAATGATAGGGTACAATTCCTCCCAATGACATCAACAATGGGGCTCAATGACACTAATGATAGGGCACAATTCCTCCCAATGACACCAACAATGGGGCCCAATGACACCAATGATAGGGCACAATTCCTCCCAATGGGTTCAGTTCTGAAGAGCTGACCAGTGGCCTTTGGTGCTATTCAGGGTGTAAGTAAAGATGAAGGTGGGAAAGCTCTTATAGTAAAGTAAATTGCTTCAAAAAGGATAACTGAATTGAAAAGCGGTTCTACAATAAGAAAGATGAAAGTAAAAAATGAGCCTCCCAGAGATGAAATGCTGGGTCACACTAGTGTGACTTCTGATTCACATGACAAGGGAAAACACATGATATTCAATGGTGCTCACTCCCATCAACGACTCAGTATAGTGTGACTTTGGAAAGGCTCCTGTGCTACTTTGCTGTGATTTACAGTGCAACTTGGCCCTATAGAATATGCAAAGTCTCATTAAAATCGCACTACACAATTGCAGTCAAAATTGAGTCAAAATCACATTGCAGCAGTGTGAACCGAGCCTAAATCAGATCTGATGGCATCACCACTTCACACATAACATCAATGTTATCACCCTGAACTGCCAATCCAAATTTGATGTTCATTAAACAAGACAACTCTGACCCATTCGTAGACAAATAACACTGGGCGCCTCTACCGATCGGACCACCAAAGGGTTATGTTTGTCCTTTTGAGCTACTAGTGACTATGCTGACAGGTGTCCTGCTATCTGCTCCCGACAAAGGCATACTTTGTGTTAGGAGCTGACACTGCCAGATGCCATAGGGGTGTTGAGGGGGCTCACCAAAAAGTCATTTTTATGCCCTGTCTCTCCCTTGCAGTGCTCACACCTTTCCTGGTCTTTGAGTTTGGATTGATTGCACCGGTTCATCGAGGATTCTTCTGTGATGACAACAGCATCCGCTTCCCATTGATCCGAGAGGAGACAGTGAGCGACACCATGCTTGTCAGTGTGGGTTTCATCGTGGGAGTCTTGGTAAGTGTCCATTTTTTTAATACAAGCATAGTGGGCACGTGCCTTTGGCACTACCAATGTACAGTAGGGATAGAATATTATGTTATGTGGCAGTTACCCGTTACTGAATTTTTCCCAATTGTCTATCTATTTCCTATTTACTCTCTTTCTTTCTTTCATTCTTTCTTTCTTTCTTTCTTTCTTTCTTTCTTTCTTTCTTTCTTTCTTTCTTTCTTTCTTTCTTTCTTTCTTTCTTTCTTTCTTTCTTTCTTTCTCTCCCCCTTTTCTTCTCTCTCAATCTCTCTCTCTCCCCCCTCTACCCTCTCCCTCTTTCTCCCATTTATCTCTCTCTCTCTCTCCCCTCTATCTTCTATTCGCCTCCCTCCCTCCCTCCCTCTCTCTCTTTTCCTCTCTCCCTCCCCTCTCTCGTTCCCCCTCCCTTTCTCCCTCTCTCTCTCCCTTCCTCCCTCTCCCCCCTCTCTCTCTCTCCCTCCCTCCCCCCCTCTCTCTCTCCCTTCCTTCCTCCCCCCCTCTCTCTCTCCCTTCCCCCCTCTCCCTTTCTCCCACTCTCTCCCTCTCCCCCCCCTCTCTCTCCCCCTTTCTCCCTCTCTCCCCCCTCTCTCCTCCCTTTCTCCCTCTCCCTTTCTCCCTCTCTCCCTTTCTCCCTCCCCCTTTCTCTTTTCCTCTCTCCCTCCCAACTCTCTCTCTCTCTTTCCCCCTCTCTCTCTTTCCCCCTCTCTCTCCCCCTTCCTCCCCCTCTCCCCCTTTCTCCCCCCTCTCTCTCCCTCTCAGTTTCTCCCTCTCTCCCCCCTCTCTCTCTCCCTTTCTCTCTCTCCCTCTCCATTTCTCCCTCTCTCCCCCCTCTCTCTCCCCTTCCCACTCTCTATCCTCCTTTCTCTTTTCCTCTCTCCCTCCCCCCTCTCTTGCTCCCCCCTCCTCTCTCTCCCTCTCCATTTCTCCCTCTCTCTCTCCCTTTTTCCCTCCCTTTCTCCCTCTCTCTCCCTTTCTCCCTCCCTCTCTCTCCCCTCTCTCCCTTTCTCTCTCCCCCTCGCTCCCCCTCTCTCTCTCCCCCTCTCTTCCCCTCTCTCTCCCTCCCTCTCTCCCTCTCCCTTTCTCTCTCCCTCTCTCCCACTCTCTCCCCCCTTTCTCTTTTCCTCTTTCCCTCCCCCCTCTCTTGCTCCCCCCTCCTCTCTTTCTCCCTCTCCCTTTCTCCCTCTCCCCCTCTCTCTTTTCTCTCTTCCCATTTGGACAATAGTTCTGGTGACCTGGGGGTCCCCAAGTAGTTCCCTTAATTTCCAGGGATTTTCTCTCGCTTCCTGTTTGGCTATGGGACAGGAAGTGAGGGGAAATCTCTGCAATGGGACACAGATGGTGAAAGCAAATCTGACAGGGTTATAACCCCCCCCCTCCCCCCGCTCTATCCAAAATGAAAAAAACATTTTTGCCTATAGTTCTACTTTCTAAGTAACAATTCCAGGCAGAGTATACTTTTGCATAGTTACATTGGTTTTGCTTGGACCAATGTAACATTGTACCTGGCTGATGCCCTTGAAAGCTGGAAATCACTGTATTTTACATTGCTACTTTGGTGGTCTCCACTAGCTTCCGGGCCCTGTCGGCTGCTTGGCATGGACATCATTCAGGGAATGCTTTGCATCCTCTGAATGAATGCAAAGTGTTCCCTGATTGGACAAAATGCAGAGGCGGGGCAGCGACATGTTCCAAAATAACAGAAATGAATGTTTCTAGTAAGCACCGATGTTCAGCTTGTGCAAATTCCTAATGAGTTAACATATAAGATGTTTTAGGAGGGCCTACAGGGCAACTGTCCAAGACTGGAGCCTGCAATCACACCTGTGCAGAGCATATTTTTGGCACTTCTGACGGTTTTTTATGTGTTTTTGCATGTGTAAAAAATTTTTTTAACACATTTTACAAGTGTTGTGCAAGTGGTTTTATATGTGTGTTTTCAGCTGTTTATTTTCTGGGCTTCGAAAGGGGAGGAGAGCAGTTCTTGAAGAGAAAATGCACAAAAACACGTCATACATTAATAAGAGTTCCCATTGAAGACTGTAGGGGCTAAAACATCTGCATACACTAAAGAAAATACGCATTATGTGCTTTTTTGAGCGTAGGGCGTAACCTGTGGCCCTCCAGCTGTTGCGGAACTACAAGTCCCATGAGGCATTGCAAGGCTGAAAGTTACAAGCATGACTCCCAAAGGCAGAGGCATGATGGGACTTGTAGTTCCGCAACAGTTGGAGAGCCACAGGTTGAGCACCCATGGTTTAGAGTGTAGGGTGAGTGAGCCTACAAATGTGAACAGGATTTCACGTGTCAAGCGTAGTCAGCCACAGGGAAACAAAGTTAGAATTGGCCATATGTCAACAGGGGGCTAAAGTTTTCCTTCCATGTTCGTTCCAAAGCATTTTGCCACAAATTTAGAATTTTTGCAAAAATCTCGTCATTAATTGGATATCCTTAAACAAATATTTATTTTTACTGAGGATTTTGATGATGAGCTGTGACTTCTTGGGAACGGTGCCATCCATTTGGCCCGTTGTGACCTCATATTTGTACCATGTGAAAAAAACACAGATGGAAACACAAATGGGGCCCCAGCCAAGTGGCAGCCATATTGTTTGAATCATGCACCACAAATAAAGTTTCTCATCGACCCTAATTGTAAACAGATCTTTATTAATAGAATGTGACACAATGGCTAATATTGTTTAAAAGGAAAAAAATAAATAAAATCTGCTTCCTCCTATGTAACACTCAGTGGCTGTTTATATGATATTGGCCGGTGGCCATTGCAATGGCTCTTATTGTGGTTTTTTTCCACCTTGGCAGATCATCCTGGGGGAATGTCATTGGGTCAACAAGCAGCGCAGGTCAGAGTCGGGTCCCAAGGAGGGATACTTGTCCAGCATCTACCGGCAGCTTCTTCCCTTTTTGTTTGGAATGAGCCTGGGACAGTTGTTGACGAATGTCGCCAAGCTGAGCGTTGGTCGCCTGAGGCCGTACTTCCTAGCTGTGTGCCAACCAACGGCCTACAACTGTACAGCGGGATTCGTAGAGGATTACACGTGTACAGGGGACCCCAGCGCTATCACAGAGGCCAGGTGAGGACATTTAAACCTTATTTACAATCATCCTGGCCATAAAGTTAAAGCGGATTGTACAATCACATTGTAGGGTTTATGAACAGCCTAAAGCTTTACAATCTGTTTATACAATCTCATTGAGATTTACCAACAACTGTGTAGTGGAAGGGCCTGCCTGGCTGTTATTATGTTTTCCTAAATAGGCTCCGCGATTACATAATTCTAGTAAAAATAAAAGAGATTGTATAATTTATGGGCAACCCAAGTGATGGGTTCCATTTTATTTTTTAGTTCCATTTTAAGCACGAATGCTAATCACATTCTGTACAGGTGACCACTAGTGGGGGCACTTTCAAATTGGTATAGATGGTATGCAGTAATCGATCCATGGAACAACAAGGACATGGAAATGCAAAAGTCATAAAAAAATAAAAATTATATATATATATATATATATATATATATATATATATATATATATATACACACACACACACTGTATATACAGTATATATATATATATATATATATATATATATATATATACACTACCGTTCAAAAGTTTGGGGTCACCCAAACAATTTTGTGTTTTCCATGAAAAGTCACACTTATTCACCACCATACGTTGTGAAATGAATAGAAAATAGAGTCAAGACATTGACAAGGTTAGAAATAATGATTTGTACTTGAAATAACATTGTTTTTACATCAAACTTTGCTTTCATCAAAGAATCCTCCTTTTGCAGCAATTACAGCATTGCACACCTTTGGCATTCTAGCTGTTAATTTATTGAGGTGAGCTGGAGAAATTGCACCCCACGCTTCTAGAAGCAGCTCCCACAAGTTGGATTGGTTGGATGGGCACTTCTGGCGTACCATACGGTCAAGCTGCTCCCACAACAGCTCAATGGGGTTCAGATCTGGTGACTGTGCTGGCCACTCCATTACCGATAGAATACCAGCTGCCTGCTTCTGCTGTAAATAGTTCTTGCACAATTTGGAGGTGTGTTTAGGGTCATTGTCCTGTTGTAGGATGAAATTGGCTCCAATCAAGCGCTGTCCACTGGGTATGGCATGGCATTGCAAAATGGAGCTATAGCCTTCCTTATTCAGAATCCCTTTTACCCTGTACAAAGCTCCCACCTTACCAGCACCAAAGCAACCCAGACCATCACATTACCTCCACCATGCTTAACAGATGGCGTCAGGCATTCTTCCAGCATCTTTTCATTTGTTCTGCGTCTCACAAACGTTCTTCTTTGTGATCCAAACACCTCAAACTTGGATTCATCCGTCCACAACACTTTTTTCCAGTCTTCCTCTGTCCAATGTCTGTGTTCTTTTGCCCATCTTAATCTTTTTCTTTTATTGGCCAGTCTCAGATATGGCTTTTTCTTTGCCACTCTGCCCTGAAGCCCAAAATCCCGCAGCCGCCTCTTCACTGTAGATGTTGACACTGGTGTTTTGCGGGTACTATTTAATGAAGATGCCAGTTGGGGACCTGTGAGGCGTCTGTTTCTCAAACTAGAGACTCTAATGTGCTTATCTTCTTGCTTAGTTGTGCAACGCGGCCTCCCACTTCTTTTTCTACTCTGGTTAGAGCCTGTTTGTGCTGTCCTCTGAAGGGAGTAGTACACACCGTTGTAGGAAATCTTCAATTTCTTTGCAATTTCTCGCATGGAATAGCCTTCATTTCTAAGAACAAGAATAGACTGTCGAGTTTCAGATGAAAGTTCTCTTTTTCTGGCCATTTTGAGCGTTTAATTGACCCCACAAATGTGATGCTCCAGAAACTCAATCTGCTCACAGGAAGGTCAGTTTTGTAGCTTCTGGAAGGAGCTAGACTGTTTTTAGATGTGTGAACATGATTGCACAAGGGTTTGCTAATCATCAATTAGCCTTCTGAGCCAATGAGCAAACACATTGTACCATTAGAACACTGGAGTGATAGTTGCTGGAAATGGGCCTCTATACACCTATGTAGATATTGCACCAAAAACTAGACATTTGCAGTTAGAATAGTCATTTACCACATTAGCAATGTATAGAGTATATTTGTTTAAAGTTAGGACTAGTTTAAAGTTAGCTTCATTTAAAAGTACAGTGCTTTTCCTTCAAAAATAAGGACATTTCAATGTGACCCCAAACTTTTGAACGGTAGTGTATATATATATATATATATACACACACTGTATATATACTCTATATAACCCACATTACATTTTATATATGTATAATTTTTACTTATTTATTTATTTATACGCATGCTGTATGCACTGCACTATGAACTTAATTGCATGCATATGTCTAGGCTCATTAACTAACATGCAGCTGCACTCAGAGGCATAAAAAGAAAAACAAACAAAAAGGATATAAATTCAAAAGTCATGAATACACGAATAAGTAAAACATGTATATAACCTACTCTCTCTCTCTCTCTCTCTCTCTCTCTCTCTCTCTCTCTCTATACCTCTTTAATATATATATATATTTATTTATTTATTTATTTAAAGTGGAGTTCCGCCGTTTTTTTTATTTTTTAAAAGTCAGCAGCTACAAATACTGCAGCTGCTGACTTTTAAAATAAGGACACTTACCTGTCCCGGGTGCCCGTGATGGTGGCACCCAAAGCCGATCTACCCCTTGGCTGTCGGATGCTGCCTCCGCCGCCCTCGCCATCCTCGGTAAGGGAATCAGGAAGTGAAGCTTTGCGGCTGCACTTCCTGGTCCCCTACTGCGCATGCGCGACTCACGCTGCGCTATTCCACTGGTCCCTGCTGTTTTCTGACAGCGGGGGGGGGGGGGGGAGGGGGGGGAATTGTGTAGATACCCGCAGGTGGCAGGGGAATCTATGCCGGAATCTATGCCCCCCCCCCCCCCCGAAAGGTGCCAAATGTGACACCAGAGAGGGGGAGGAAGCAAAAAAGTGGAAGTTCCATTTTGGGTGGAACTCAGCTTTAAAGAGGAATATATATATATATATATATATATATATGTATGTGTATATATATATATGTATGTATGTGTATATATATATATATATATAATTTTTTTTTTATAGTAGGTTATATATATGTTTTACTTACTTCGTTTATTTATTTTTTATTATGACTTTTTTTGTTTGTTTTTCTTTTATGCCTCTGAGTGCAGATGCATGTTAGTTATTGAGCCTATACATATGCAGGCAATTAAATTCATAGTGCAGTGCATACAGTATGTGTAGCGTTTTTTTCTGGCAGCAGCGGTGGCGTTTTTTTAAAAATCTCCTTTGTGAATGAGACCAAATAAATAAAAGTGGATCATTGTAAGCACCCCTGTGACGGTAAATGGTTTGTCTTATCTCTGTAACTGATACATTCTGCTGAGGTGCTTGTTCTGTTGAAAAACAACAGACTTACTAGCTGGGCCACCAGAGGAAAATAGAAGAAAATAGAAGAAAGGAAGCCTAAAAAGAAAACGAATACAGTCACCACATCTAAGAATTGGCAAACTGCAGTATAATAAATGTTTTCCTTTGGGTTTAATACGGTAGCAGAGATGGTAGCAGATGTGGAGGAGAGAGAAGTAGGAATGTGGAGTAGAAGTGACCTGACTCGGTGCATTGTGCCGGCACAAATTGCCCATAGCCGGTAATGACAGTGATGTCTTTGTCTACAAACACATGGATCAGTGTTCAGTCTGTTCCCCGGAATACACAAAAAACAACGGGATATTTTTAGTTGATATCTTGCGGTGAAGTTTCTCTGAAACAAACATTTTGCATTGATATTGTGGAATCCCCGAAGGCAGAGATTCCAGAGAAATAATAAAACCGCTTCCTCCCATTATATCCTTCTCCACCACATCGCTGGGCGCCATATGATCCTCAAGTCATAATGTTTTGGGGACCTCGCTGTTCCAATTAAAACCATTTTTACCATTCCCTTGTACGGGAACGATGAAGATTTCCTCGTCTCTCTGAGTCATGTTGTGAAGAGTGGTGGAGAGAAAAGATTGAAAAGTGGCGGCTAATGAGCTTCCTGCCAGGTTGGCGTTCCTGTAAAATATGATGTTTATTAGTAAAGACGGAGATGAGTAAGAATAGAGCATAATAGAAT
Source organism: Lithobates septentrionalis (assembly GCA_037952835.1). Lineage (NCBI taxonomy): Eukaryota > Metazoa > Chordata > Amphibia > Anura > Ranidae > Lithobates > Lithobates septentrionalis. Next base: position 32,130 of record JBBDGP010003094.1, on the reverse strand, counting down.
AGAGCATAAGAACGGGTATTTCCCCTAACTGCTGCCGAACATCAAATGCTCAAATTAACCCTTTCACTGGCAGAAGCATTTTTGCTTTCTTATTAATTAATTTTGCGCTTATGTTTAAAAAAAAAATATTTTAGGCCTGAAAAATTAGTTAGAACCCCCAAACAGTGAAAGCAGAGACCCTGAAGAATAATGTGGTGATAGTTCCAAATAATTTAGTAACGCATAGGTTAGATCGAGTGCAAATTTTCGTTAGAAAATACATTTCAGATCATTTTACTGCACAAAAACGCAATATATTACCTATTTTTGCACAATATAAAATGGGAGGTCGCACCGAGTAAATAGATTCCCAACATGTCAAGCTTTAAAACTGTGGTCTCCCTTAAACGATTACAAATTTCCATATCCAACAGTTTCCATAGGGGACACTTTAAAAGTTTAGCATTTACAGTGAATAATGGCCATAGAATTATTGCTTTCACTCCAGCATACACTATATTGTCAAAAGTATTGTGACACCTGCCTTTACACGCACATGAACTTTATTGGTATCCCAGTCTTAGTCCGTAGGGTTCAATATTGAGTTGGCCCACCCTTTGCAGCTATAACAGCTTCAACTCTTCTGGGAAGGCTGTCCACAAGGTTTAGGAGTGTGTCTATGGGAATGTTTGACCATTCTTCTAGAAGAGCATTTGTGAGGTCAGGCACTGATGTTGGACTGTATAGGGTTGAGGTCAGGCCAGTCAAGTTCCTCCACCCCAAAGTCCGCTGATCCATGTCTTTGTGGACCTTGCTTTGTACACTGGTGCGCAGTCATGTTGGAACAGGAAGGGGCCATCCCCAAACTGTTCCCACAAAGTTGGGAGCATGAAATTGTCCAAAATGTCTTGGTATGCTGATGCCCTAAGAGTTTCCTTCACTGGAACTAAGGGGCCAACCCCTGAAAAACAATCCCACACCATAATCCCCCCTCCACCAAATGATTTGGACCAGTGCACAAAGCAAGGTCCATAAAGTCAAGTGAGTTTGGGGTAAAGGAACTTTTTTTTTTTTTTTTTAACATCAAAGTTTATTGAAGTCAAAATAGTACAACTATGGAGTCGCAGCTCCATCATAAAACAGAAAGAAGAAAAAACATTCAAAGAGTATATCTATGTGTCAACATTGATTCATACAACTTAAATCATTCAATTGTTTTCCAATTAGATGCTTGTGTCTCCAATTAAGTGAATTTTTAATAGTGTCTCAAAGTTTTATCAAATGATATTCAGTAATTAAAAATAGAAAGTGGTAATAAAGTGGAAAGATTAAAGGAAAAGAAAACAGTCCCTAGCCTTATCCCAATCAGATGGGTAAAGGGACCCCAGAACCTGTACCAAATATTCTTTTTCTATATTTGGTTCATTTATAGCATACAATCCTACAAAGTAAGTAGTAACTATTATGATTTGTTAAAGAAGTAGATGGTCTGTGTTTGATCTTACTTGAAGTTTAGATTCCCTAATCTGGGTTCATTAAGTTTGAGTATTTCTGAGAATATCTGAAGATTATCCAAGGATTCCATGTTTTGTGGAAGCGTTCAACATTTTCTCCTGCCTGAGCTATGGTCTCCTCCATCTCATGAATCTCTGAAATCTTATTGAGCCAATCTTTAATAGTTGGTATCTTTGTAGATTTCCAGTGAATTGGAATCAAAGATTTTGCAGCGTTCAACAAGTGTTTAGAGAGTGAGTGTTTATATTTTTTAATGGGAAGGGAAAATCAGTGACATGGAGGAGGCACCCCGCTGCATCTAGTTTTAAAGATGTCTCAGTGATATGGAAAATGATCTCTTTAACTTTCGACCAATAAGGTTCTAGTACAGGACATTGCCACCAGATGTGTAGCAGGGTTCCTTTTTTTCTTATGGCAGCGCCAACATGTATCAGGATAATCAGGAAACCAAGAGTGCAGTTTCGCCGGTGTGACATACCACTGGGTAAGCAACTTGTAAGCTGTTTCTTGAGTGCTTGTACTCAGTGAGCATTTATGGGCGAAAATGCACGCTTTTCTCCATTGATCTTCTGACAGTGATATCTCTAATGCTCTTGACCAGCTCTCCCTGAATCCATGGTCCATCGCACCCACACTATTTTGTATCCACTTATAGGCCAAAGATGTCGTTTTGTGAATCGGTTCTCCTTTCTGGCAGGCCTCTTCTATGTCTGTCATTGGTCTATTAAAGTTAATTTTTGTCCCCTGTTTGGTTCAGGTAACTTCGGCATTGGAAGTATGTCCATAAGGGTAGGTCTGGGATATTATTCACCGCTTTTAGGTCAGTATAGTCTCTGAAGTTTTGGTTGCCGAAGCAGTCCATGGCTAGTAATGTTCTGTTTGTGTTTGTAGACCAAAGGAAGTGGTTTTTAATGCCTGGTAAAAAGTTAGGGTTGTCTTGTAGTGGTGTGAGTGGGCTTAAATGTGAGGAGAATTTTGTATAGTTGGTTAGTTTATGAAAAATTGCAAGCGTGGTGCCTATGAGAGGGTGAGATTTCGTGGCGGCCGGGAGGCTAGTCCATGGGATCCATGGTGAGAACCTAATTGGGGTTTGACTTACTACCTCTTCCAATTCTACCCAATCTTTAATTTTGTGATGACAGTGCCAGTCCACTATCCTTGTGATGTGTGCTGCCATGTAGCATGTACGAAAGTCTGGGATTCCCATCCCTCCTCTCTCCTTAGGTTGTGTGAGTACTGTGCAGCGAATTCTGGGTTTTTTGTGGGCCCAGACAAATTTCATTTGGGTTGTGTTTAAGGCTTTAAAGAAACTTTGGGGTACCTTGATTGGCAGGTTTCTAAATAAGTACAAGACTCTAGGTAGTATAGTCATTTTACATATGGCAATGCGTCCAAACCACGAAAAGCCTTTCGTGTGCCAGGTTTGAAGATCCGAGCAGATTGACTTTAATAGCGGGATAAAATTGCGTTCATAAATTTGGGTAATCTGGGGAGTCAGCCAAACTCCCAAGTATTTAAGTGCTGAATTTTCCCATTTGAAGGGGCAGTTGGTTTTGATGGCTTCTATTTTATTCATGGGTATACTAATGTTCATTGCTTCGGACTTAGAATAATTAATTTTTAGATTGGAAAGATGGCCGAATAACGAAAATTCTTTTAATAAAGTAGGGAGAGAAATATGGGGGTTGGATATAAAAAATAACAGGTCATCCGCGTAGGCCGCTACCTTGAACTCCTTCCCGGCAATTTTAAAACCATTTATTGCTTTCTCTGCTACAATCCGTCTAATAAATGGTTCCAGTGTTAGAATAAATAAAATTGGCGAGAGGGGGCATCCCTGTCTCGTGCCATTTTTGATTTTGACTGTTTCTGAAAGTGAACCATTTATTTTGAGCTGAGCCGAGGGATTGTAATAGAGAGAGGAGATCCATGTCATCATATGACTTCCCAAGCCAATATACCTGCAGGTCTCCAGCATGAAGTCCCACGCCACTCGGTCGAAGGCCTTCTCCGCATCGGTTGACAGGAGAAGGCCCTCGATGTTCTCTCTCCTGGTTGCATGAATCAAGTTGAGTGTTTTGATGATATTATCTCTGGTTTCTCTGCCAGGCATGAACCCTGCCTGTTCAGCACCTATCAGGTTGTGTAGTAAAGGTTTCAACCTATTGGCTATGATTTTTGACATCAATTTCACATCTAAATTCAGAAGTGAGATTGGTCTATAGCTAGCGCAATCTGCTGGGTCTTTATGTGGCTTGGGAAGAATTGTAATGTGAGCTGCTAGAAAGTTTGGTGGGATCTCCCTGGGTTGTGACATATAGTTCAATGCTCTCAGTAGCGGCCCAAGTAGGGTGGTCTGAAACGTCTTATAATATATGGCCGTGAAGCCATCTGGGCCTGGGCTTTTCCCTGGTTTGAGGTCTTTGATTGTCTGTTGTAGTTCTATAGCTTCAATGGGTTTTTCTAGTAAGGATATGTCTTCTGCTGTCAGAATGGGCAATTTGGATTCTCTAAGGTAGTTTTGGATATTTTGTTGTCTTGTTCCTTGCATCTCATTGGATTTTTGTGAGACAGGTAAATTATAAAGGGCCGTATAGTAGTCGTGAAAGTTGCGTGCAATTTGTTTGGTGGTAATGTCCATTTTTCCTTCTTTGGTTCTAATGCCGGAGATGTTGTGTTGCGCTCTAGTGGCTTTCAGGGCTCTCGCTAAGAATTTGCCTGTTTTGTTACCGTGTTTGTAATAGATTTTCTTCCTGAAGAATAGGAATCTTTTAGACCTGGTGTCATAAATCTGTTGTAGAGCCTTCCTGTTTTCTAACAGTTCTGTTGCTGATTGTTCTGTTAGTGATTGTTTGTGTAAGGTTTCTAGACTTCGGATTTTCCCTATCAATTGTTTAATTTGTTTATCTCTTTCTTTTTTACGTTGGGAACCTGCTCGAATGAGGTCACCTCTTATTGTACATTTGTGGGCCTCCCAAATTGTCAAGGGGTTAACTTCAGGTGTGGTGTTGTGTGCAAAGTACTCTTTCAATGCCTTATCTATTTGCGGTAGCCAGATTGGGTCTGTCAATAAGGCTGAGTTCAGTCTCCATTGGTTGGATTTTGGTGTGGTTTCAGATAAGTTTAAGGTTAATGATGTAGGGGCGTGGTCTGAAATCGTTTGAGTCCCTATTTTAGCTTCCGAGATCCTGTCAAGATCTTTTTGTGTAATAAAAATATAGTCTATTCTGGAGTATCTGTTGTGTGGGAATGAATAGAAGGAATAATCTTTGTCATTAGGGTGCACAAACCTCCAGGAATCGACCAATTGTAGGGAGTTGAGTAATGTTTTAATCCTTTTAAGAATCTTGTAAGTGATGTAAGTTTTACCGGTAGATGTATCAGTTAGAGGGTTTAACGGCACGTTGAAGTCTCCTCCGAGAATAAGGCAACCTGTGCTAAAGTCTCGAAGTTTGTCATGAATGCGTTTACAAAATGTTGCATGCGCTGTGTTAGGGAAATATACATTAGCTAAAGTCATGGGGGTGCCAGAACAATTTCCCTTCAGGAATAAGAACCTGCCTTCCGGGTCCGCCATTTTATCTGTGACCTCGAAGGAAGCATCTCTACTAATAAGTATAGACACTCCCCTGGATTTGGCCATATTGTTAGTTGCATGATAGGTTTGTGTAAAGAAGGAGTCTGTCAGTTTGGGGACCTTATCAGTCTGGAAATGAGTCTCTTGTAAAAATACAAACTTGGGCCTACCTTTTTTGAGTTCTTTTAGTAGCGTGGTGCGTTTTTCAGGAATGTTTAGACCATTCATATTATGTGAAATCACTGTGGGAGAGTGTCCCAGGGATGAGTACGCCATCTTGTGGATTCAAGGAGAGCTGTCAGCAAAAGGTCTGGAAACAAAGCTTAATGATTATTAGTATTTTAGCTATAGGTTGTGAGTAGTTAATACACTTTTCAATTCTTAATTAATGAAAGAAATAGGTAAGACGTAAAATTAAAAGGAGAAAAAGGAGAGAAAGAATGAGAAAAGAAAAGAGAAAAAAAAGAAGAAAAAAAAAAAAGGGGGAGAGGTGAGATATGTTCAGAGAAGAAGGATGAGAGTAATGCCGCGTACACACGGTCAGACTTTTCGTCTACAAAAGTCAGACAGCCTGTCCGACAGACTTCCGGCAGACTTTCGGCGGACTTGCGGCGGACTTGCAGCATACTTTCTAACGAACGGACTTGCCTACACATGACCACACAAAAGTCCGACGGATTCGTACGTGATGACGTACACCGGACTAAAATAAGGAAGTTCATAGCCAGTAGCCAATAGGTGCCCTAGCGTGGCTTTTTGTCCGTCGGACTAGCACACAGACGAGCGGATTTCGGGGTCCGTCGTAGTTACGACGTAAAGATTTGAAGCATGTTTCAAATCTAAAGTACGTCGGATTTGAGGCTAAAAAAGTACGTTGAAAGTCCGGAGAAGCCCACACACGATCGGATTACCAGCCAGCTTTAGTCCGTCAGCGTCCGTTGGACTTTTGTAGACGAAAAGTCCGACCGTGTGTACGCGGCATAAGAAAAGTTAGAAAAGGAGTAAGATATACTGTCTTCTCCCTGGGTACCAGATTGGCCCAAGGAAGTAATTTAAATTAGTGCTACTCAGTAGGAGAAATCCCTCCCGCTAGAGAGCACTTGTTGGGAGCAGTGGATGACTGCCCGGATTTAAAAAATACAAATTTAAATGTGGTGATAAAACAGCACTAGTTATTAGAGCTGAAACCGGTAGCAGCCTATATAAGTAAACTATAGTTGTGTTAGTCAACTTAGCGCCTGAAATATATGTAGAAGGGAACTATGGGCTCTACTTGTGTAGAGTTAAACTTGAACTGAGAAAATAAAGTAAAAATATTAATAATAATAATAACTGTGTTTTGTAGAAAAGAACACCCTGTTTCAGGAAAGTTGCGGGGTCTCCTTTAAATGGAGCTTGTCTCCCGCCCTCTCCTCACTCAAACGTGCAAGGTAAGGATATCGGAGGTATTGTTGTTATCATGCCTCCGCTTCAGTTTTAGTTTCAGTGTTAGCTTTTTATATGGGTTTGTCAATTTAACTAACCATAACAACTTAAAACAACCCATTTTTATCATCATCTTTATAACTGTGCGGTTCCTTGGTTCTTCCCTTATAAGGAGCCTAGCCCATATCAATTTTGGAAGTCTTTGTGGTGACCGATCTGTGATGACCTGTCTTGATCCTCATTGAGTAAGTTTATGAGAAAGGTCCAAAGATGCTTTGAAATTCTAGTGAGTGGTGCATTTTTCCATCCGAACCACTCTGTTGTACATCCGAAACAAATCAATGAAGAGGGGTCCTCAGACATCATCTAGCCTGGAAGAGTGTGGTCTGTTGTTTGGGGTTCCAGCTTGAGAACCACCAGGGCGTGAAGATTTCATTTTCTTTGAGTGCCGCTTGTCTGGAGAAGTAAGTGGAGATCTTGCTTGCTTGTTTTCCAGAGGAGGTAATAAGAACTCCTGGTACCATTCTGGTAATTCTATTAGGTCTAATTGAAGTGCGTGACAGAAGTCCGGTAGATCCTCAGGTGATCTTAGTGTATGTTGTCTGCCGTTGTGGTTCACCAAAAGTGCAAATGGGAAGCGCCATGTGTAACGGATGTCCTTTTCTCTAAGTTTGTCAAGGAGTGGTCGCAAAGCTCTGCGGTTTTTTAAAGTTATCTGGGAGAGGTCATGGAAGAGCATAATAGTCTCGCCATTAAAGATGATTTGGTCGTTTCTGCGTGCTCTGCGCATGATATCCTCTTTTAGAGAAAAACTTTGCAAACAGCAGATGATATCCCGGGGTGGCATAGTGTCAGGGCCTCTCGCTCTGAGTGCTCTGTGGGCTCTCACAAACTCTATTACTGTGTCTTCAGGCCTGTCTAGTAAGCTGTTAAAGACTCTTTGCAGGGCTGGGAGTATTTGTTCAGCTTCTACCGATTCGGGGATCCCCCTCACCCTTATATTGTTTCTCCTCCCCCTGTTATCCAAATCTTCTAAATGCTTATTGATCTCGATGAGATGTTGGGCTTGGGTAGAGGTTACTTTCTCTAGACGGTGAATTGCTATGTCTCTGCTTCTGCCTGCAGCTTCCGCAGTGGCCATCTTGTCTGTTAGTACAATCATGCTGGACTTTAGATCAGTGATAGCCGCAGAGAAAGTGGCTTTAATGTCAGCTGCAAAGCCTGACATGCCAGCATAGGTGAGCGGTAGATCTGGGTGAGGAGTGTTCCTACCAGTGTCATCTGCCGTGGATTGCGAGTCTTCGCTGAAATCCTCCTCCGCGTGTGGCGTCGCCATCTTGGATCCCGGTTTGCTGACCCTCTCCGCCGAGATGTTTCTCAGTAAATCCGATATGTTCCTTCCCTTATATGCAGCCGCTGAACGGCGGGATCTGGTGCGAGGTGTTCCCAGATTCCTCCTGCTCATTATGAGGTGCTGTCGGCGCTAAGAGACGGGCTCAGGCTGCTATTCCACCGGAGCTCCTGTACTAGGCGTCCATCTCTGCCGCGCGCCAAGCCACGCCCCCAAGGAACTTGACTGTCCTGACCTCAACCCGATAGAACACCTTTGAAATGAATTATAGCGGAGACTGCAAGCCAGACCGCCTCGTCCACATCAGTGCCTGACCTCACAAAGGCGCTTCTGGAAGAATGCTCAAACATTCCCATAGACACACTCCTAAACCTTGTGGACAGCCTTCCCAGAAGAGTTGAAGCTGTTATAGCTGCAAAGGGTGGGCCAACTCAATATTGAACCCTACGGACTAAGACTGGGATGCCTTTAATGTGCGTGTAAAGGCAGGCGTCCCAATACTTTTGACAATATAGTGTACGTGGCGATGTGTAACATGTGTAGTAAAATCAAAATTTTCATACGTAGGCGCTCTCCGTGTTTGATTTTACATTCGTATGTGCGTGTAAGTGGGGGCGAGGTGAGTTAAAAAAGTTTGGGGAGGGGTTAAAGTGCATGGGTGTAACTCTAATTCTTTTAGACTTTTTTCCCTCCCAGCTTTATTTTTATAACCCAACTATGTATATAATGTACAGCACAGTGTATAAGGCTGAGCAGCTTGGAGTACATGACTTACAGCACAGTGTATATAGTGGACCGGTGTGGCATCTTTAATGTATAATAAATGCAATTACTTTAAAGTAATAAAAGTGTTACTAAACCCACAACAGTAAAATCAGTCTGTATATGCAGTAAAGCATGCTTGTTATACTCACTGTGGAACTTTAGACATAGCTCCCAACTGTCCCTGATTTCAAGGGACTGTCCCTGATTTCGAGTAATGTCCCTCTGTCCCTCATCTGTCCCTCATTTTGGTCTGATCTATAAAGTTGTATATAAAAATCACTTTTTATCTATCAAAAAGTGTTTCCCAGCGCTAAACCTTTCATCTGATTTCTAAATTGCTGCATTTGTAAATTCCAAAAGACAATATAAAGGAATAGTAGTGGTAAAAAAAGCACTTGTGGGTTTAACCAATCTTGTTTTTTTTGTACAATTCTCCTTTAAGGGGGAGTGGCAAGGGGTGTGTCCTATGCCTGCATACTTTTGCTAATAGGTGTCCCTCATTCACATTTAAAAAAATTGTGAGGTATGCTTTAGGAGATAATCCTCTGCATTTTGTAAAAAGCCTGTTTGATGCTGTATTCTCTGATCCTCCCCTTCTTTTACACTCCAAAACCCATCTCCTTATAGAACAGAGCCTTGGGGGCACTCTGCACATGCTCAGTTTGGTGTGTATTGCTAGAAAGTTTTTTTTTTTTTTTTCTTGGGAGAGTGCATGTGATCATCACAGGGCCAATCAGCACTGTCCAGACAAAGGCTCAGGGGTCCTGCAGCCTGATAAGACAATCAGAGGATAATGAAACTCCTCCTACAAGCTTTAACCAGACACTGATAGAAGTCACAAGACTGCTAAATACTGCTGATGAGAAAAGGTATTTAGCAGTTTATATTTATTGCATTTCCATTTTCTGTGTACTGTGGGGGACCAGATATAGTGAATGCAGGCTCCTGGGTTTAGTAACACTTTATGCACAGTGATTAGGAATTGTACAAAAAAATGGTTTATGATTAATGAAAGGAAAGTGAACAGTAGCAGGTTCCTTTACAGTGGTGGGCGGTGGAGCATAAAGGGTTGTGCAGTAATAGTACCGTTGTTTTAGCTATGGCGTGTGATATTCCATAATCATAGCTCTCAACTGTCCCTGATTTTGAGGGGCTGTCCCTGATTTTGAGGGGCTGTCCCTAATTTCGAGGGACTGTCCCTAATTTCGAGGGACTGTCCCTGATTTGGAGCAATGTCCCTCTGTCCTCCTCATTTGTCCCTCATTTTGGTCTGATCTATATAGTTGTATATAAAATGCACTTTGTATCTTTCAAAAAGTGTTTCCCAATGCTAAACCTTTCATCCAAATTCTAAATTGCTGCATTTGTACATTTTAAAAGCCAATAAAAAGGAATAGTAGTGGTAAAAAAAAAGCCCTTGTCAATTTATTGAACCTTTTCTTTTTTGGTTAATTCTCCTTTAAGGGGGTATGACAGTGGGGCGTGTCCTATGCCTACATACGTTTGCTAGAAGGTGTCCCTCATTCCCATCTCAAAATGTTGGGAGGTATGCATAATGAGGACCGTTTTTCCACTGCTGGTTACTCTGCAATGCTTTTTTTTTCCGATCCTTTGCCTCTTTATAGTAAAAATGAACTGTGACATCGTGAACATTGCCTATTTAAATCATTTAGAGGTCATTGCAGTCTTGAAATTGTTTCGATAGTGGCAGAAATTCCATGGAAAGGGCAGTGGCTGGCAGCTCTACAGTCAAACAGTAGGAAATCTGGATGGGCTGCAGGGTCATTCCAAACTGATTGCGTTTTCAAATTTTTTGGAAGGAAGACATGAGACATATTCCCTTAGGTATGAACATCAGCATGAGATGTAGAATAATTCTGAGAACACTTTCCTTGATATAACCGGCCCTGTGCATAGAAACATGTGCAGACAAATGATACCTGTAGGACATGTGGTGGGTGAAATGGTTGAGGATTCTAGTAGAACTCTCAGGGGACGGCAGGAAAAAAAGAGAGAAAAGTTATATTTGCAGACTTGTTTGATTTGCCTATGAAGCAGCAAAACAAAAGTGCTTCTGGTGAGTGATCACCACTTTATGGGACAAAGATTCGTAATTGCTGTATGAGTCAGAAAGAAATGGACTGAAAAGTAACTTTCTAGGTTAATGTGTTTCCTGCCTCCCGGCTATGCCAGTAACTGATTATTTGTTGATTAATAGCAGAGATGACGAGTACAATAAAGCAGAGGAGGAACAATCCTCTAAGAGGCAAATGTAATAACCCCAGTTGCACTAATGGCTTTTCCTGTATTCAGCGGAGCATTTCACATTAGGAACTGCAGTCTGCTCACATAATTTGTAATAAAAACATCTTTTTCATCATGAAGCTTCCCTCCAACCACTTTGCATATTATTTTATATATACTGTGACTCTGTACTTGCCAAATATGCTGCAGAAATCTCCCTCCACTGAGTCTGGCTACAGCCATTTTAACTGTGGGCAGCTGAAGCTGCTGCCTGTTCACTTCCTGGATTTACACAGACACACAGAGGCACACCTCCAGCTCTGCAGCTCTCTTTGGCCCTCTTATGACTCATCCCCCCTCCCTTCCTGACAAACTCTCATGAGAGTGAGAGAGAGAGCTGTGCATGATGTCATAAGTCTAGGCTAATGACCAGACAAGAAACAGGAAGTGGGCTGTATAAGGTATTTACTTGCAAAAAAAAGAGAAAAAAATTACTATTCAAAGCTAAAACAACAAGAGCAGAAGATTTAATAGATGGAAAGTTGAAAAAATGACTGAAGTTCCGCTTTTTAAAGAAGTACTCTAACCTACACCAGAGTTTCAAGAGGAGCTTCTGAAGACAGAACTATTTAGGTCTAATAGGACTATTTTTGGAAATCCAGATTTACCTGGAGTGAATGATAGGTGAATGTCAGTTTACCTGTTTTATGTATATGGGGTTTGGATAAATCTAAATAAGAAACTGAATTTCTCTTGACATTAGACTCCTTACATCGCCTATTCACATGATACCAGAATATAGACTATAGAATCATATATAGAATTGAATGTGGCCATCATCTGCCATTTTTCTTTCAAACAATTAGGAGAAAGAGTTTTACTTTTCTCCTAGACCTCGTGGGTGGGATTTCAGTAGTGAGATGCCAAACCACTCCTCCCAAAATGGCCATGTTCCTTGGAATATATAATCAATGCAGCACTGCCCAGATAGGATGGTCCAGCAGCCAGAGCTGGGGAATACCTCCCCTGTGGGTTTTAGGACAGTGCTAAAAACTCGGCAATGAATCAAACATTGCCTGACGTTACTCACAGCTTCCCCAGACCAAACTCTACTGTAAACTTAGACTATTTCACACGCCGAAAGTACCCTATCACCCAATCTAATTAAATATGGCTGCCATCTATCTTTTTAAAAATGGATTAAGTGAAAGATGGATTTCTACTCTTCTCCTAGACCTCGTGGGTGGGATCTCAGTAGTGAGATGCCAAACCACTCCCCCAAAAATGGCCATGTTCGTTGGAATATAAAATGAATACGACACTGCCCAGATAGGATGGTACAACAGCCACGGCTGGGGGAAGCCTCCTCTATGGGTTTTAGGACAGTGTTAGAAACTCAACAATGAGTCAAACCTTGCCGCCTAATTCCACCCACAACTTCCCCAGACCAAACTCTACCATAAATTTAGACTGTTTCACACACCTCAAGTACCCTATCACCCAATCTAATTGAATATGGCTGCCATCTCTCTTTTTTTTTATGGATTAAGAGAAAGATGGATTTTTACTCTTCTCCTAGACCTGGTGGGTGGGATCTCAGCAGTGAGATGCCAAATCCGTCCCCCAAGGTTGGCCATATTCCTTAGAATATATAATGAATATAGCACTGCCCAGATAGCATGGTCCAACAGCCACAGCTGGGGGAAGCCTCCCCTATGGGTTTTAGGACAGTGTTAGAAACTCAGCAATGAGTCAAATCTTGCCTGACTCTGGCCAAAAATCCCCAGATTTAAAACTACTATAAATATAGGTTATTTTAAACCCCCAGGCATCATATTACCTAATCTAATAGAATGTGCCCACCACCTACCCTTTTTTTTTATTTGTTAAGAGAAAGATTGAATTTTACACCTCTTCTAGACCTCGTGGGTGGGATCTCAATAGTAAGATGCCAAACTATTCTCCTTGTGGGTAGGATCGTAGTAGTGAGATGCCAAACCACTGCATCAAGGCTGGCCATATTCCTTGAAATATAAATGGAATACAGTACTGTCCAGCTACCATGGCCCAACAGCCAAAGCTGGGTGAAGCCTCCCCTGTGAGCTCTAGGACAGGGGTAAAAACTCAGCAATGAGTCATGTCTTGCTTCATCTCCACCCAAAACTCTCCAGACTAAACCCTACTGTAAATATAGGTTATTCTACATCCCTCAGGTATCCTATCACCTAACCCAATTGAATGTAGCCCTCATCTACCATTTTTATTATTAGGAGAAAGATGGACTTTAACACCTTTCCTAGACCTCGTGGGTGGGATCTCAGCTGTGAGATGCCAAACCACTCCCCCAAGGATGTCCTTATTCCTTGGAATATATAAAGAATGCATAGTCAGAACAGAGGGAGACCTCCCATGCAGTGGCGTCTCCAGCTTTCATATTTAGGGGGGGCACATGGGGGGACAGGGACAAAAATAGGGGGGCAATATAAAATGCAAATATATATTATAGATAGATAGATATATCTATCTATCCTGGGGCCCTTTACCCCTTTACTACGATCCCACAACAGCCCTTTCACATGTTCGGCAGTGAGCTCCCTTCCTATTGTATTGGGCCCCCCCCCCCCAGGGTGACAGAGAACAAGAGATATATGTCACCAACATACCAAGAAAATATAAGGATCCAAAGCAGTGGGAGAACTATCAGGGTTGCAAAGGTTGTCTTGCCACCGGGCCCTGGTGTTCTGCCACTGTGGGGTTCCCCAGCCTCCTCTTGCTGTCCTGCCCCTGCCCTCAGTCTGTTTTTTCAGTAACTGAGAGTCCTGGTGGAGTCCTTCTTGCAACTCGCTCTTCTCCCTGCCAATGAGGATGCAGGGGAAGGAGCAGATCGAGCAGCCGTGGTTGTGTGAGCGCTCGCATTATGCAGTGTCAGCGAGCAGAGGGAGGGGGGAGGAATCACCCACTGGGGACCTTCTCCCTCTCAATAGAGACTGTGTTACCCCAGCGGTGGCCCGAGTAAGATGCGGCACATCCGATATGAATACAAACAAAAAGAAATTGCCTTTTTGTAAAAAAAAAAAAAAATGTAAAAAAAAAAAAAATTTTTTTTTTTGGGGGGGCACATGGTGGGGCCCAGCATAATGTTGGGGGGGTCAGGGCCCCCTCTGGCCCCCCCTAGGGTCGCCATTGCTCCCATGTAGATTCCAGGACAGTGCTAAAAACTTAAACCTTGCCTGACTCCCACCAAAATGTATTCTAATAGACAAATGTGTCTGACTTCCCTCTGAATTTCTATTGTTCCAGATTACTCATTTATTTTTGGAACAGTTACTAGTAAATCATTTTTTGATAAGACTTTCACAGCTTTACTTACTATTATGTGTTTTGATTACTGTGGTTCAAATTAAGATATGTAATTGTATATAGCCATCTGCACATAGGGGAATGTGGTTATAATTGCTGAATAATGACTACTGTGAAAAGCAATCCATTGATTTAATGCAATCACTGTGCAGCAGACTGTCATTTGACTTTGAGGCTTTCACATCTTCCTTACATATGTTGGTATTATCAGCCTGATGCTTGATGAAAAGGGCTGGTCAACAAAGTAGTCGCACAACCATTTTCAAGAGGCCGTTGATGGCAAGTCACATAACTCTTCCATTCCTTACTCTTAAACTTTGTTGCAAACCTGGCTTGGATCGTGTGTTATATTACTATACTAGCAGTATACTTGTAGCTCCAAGTAGAACTTCCCATGACAACATTCCATGTTTGTTTGCCATTTTTGCTAGATTGCTAGACGTTTGTTATAGTATAATGCTAAACCTAGAAAACTCCAAGGTCTATCAACAGATAGATAACATTAAGTGACTCATACATATCAAGGACAATGGAAAAACCCTATCATCTGAGCATTCAGAGCAGCCTTTCTCAACCAGGGTTCCTTACACAATCCTATGCCCAGGATTGCTCCAGAGGAAGGCAAATAAAAACCCTACAGAAGTTTATAGGGTTCCCCGAGACCTGAAATATATTTTAAGGGTTCCTCCCTTTTTAAAAGGTCAAAAAAGGGTGACTTATTCCGCGTACACACGAGCAAAATTTTCGACCGGACTGGTCCGACGGACTTTCAGTGGACTTCCAACGGACTTTCCCAACGAACGGACTTGCCTACACACGATCACACCAAGGTCCGACGGATTCGTACGTGATGACGTACGACCGGACTAAAATAAGGAAGTTGATAGCCAGTAGCCAATAGCTGCCCTAGCGTCGGTTTTCGTCTGTCGGACTAGCATACAGACGAGCGGACTTTTCGATAGGAACTGGGTCCGGCGGAGTTCCGACGTAAAGGTTTGAAACATGTTCCAAATCTAAAGTCCGTCAGATTTTCGACCAAAAAAGTCCGCTGCAGGTCCGATGAAGCCCACACATGGTCGAATTGTCCGTCCGAACAGTCCGATCGAAAAGTCTGCTCGTGTGTATGCAGCATTAGAATAACCATCAGCAGCACTGTTCAGTGGAAAAGACAAAATAATAATTATTTTTTTTATTTTTAATTTAATTAAAATTATAGAAAAATAAATACATATAGCTTCTAACATGATTATTGCCTCACATATATATCAAGTGTTTAAATAAAAAAAATAATACTTTTTATCATTAAAAAAGTGTCTATCTATCTATCTATCTATCTATCTATCTATCTATCTATCTATCTATCTATCTATCTATCTATCTATCTATCTATCACACTTTGTAAACCTCTTCACCTCCTTCTTTTAGTTAATAACTAATATAGAAACCAGGCTTGTAGGAGGCATCGTTGTACAGTAAACGGTTGGCTAATATCATCTTACATACAGCATAAATGAGCCTCTGCATGGATTGTATAGACAAGTAAAGGTCATAGAGGCTGAGTCAGACTTCAGGGAAGATGCCGTTCTAAGCATTGCGAAGGCACATTCTTTAAGTTTGCAATAGATACCCATCTCTGTCACAAGGACTGAGTTCCCATTTCTCAAAAAGATGTGGGTAAAACAAAAAAAAACTACCTAAAAAAATGAAAACCACTGTAAGTATAGAAAAACATCTGTTGCTTGTTTTTCACCGGCTGGGCTACAAAATCCCACCCCATCGCCTCATTTCCACTCCAAGTGCAGCCATTATTAGACATGAGATCAGCCGAATTAGATTTTAAATTATATATTATTCTAATTTTTTCTTTCAGGAAATCGTTCTATTCTGGACACGCTTCTCTCGCCATGTACGCCATGCTGTATCTCTCGGTGAGTCTACGCACACCATGACCATGCAGAATCTCTTGTGACTCAGGTTACCTAATATTCTGGAAAAGAGGAAGTGTGATCATAAACTCAGTGCCATATAGTGACAACAATTTGTTGTCTTTGCAAGACAAATCATGGGTAATGATGATGAGGGTTCACAGCCACCAACACCTTCTGATAGATGAGGACAGAAAGACCACAAAATTCTTCCTGCTTCTCATTATACGGCCTGACAACCTCAACAACCTCATGTGAAAGGCAAAATTTTATGTGTAATAATAATAAAAATGTTATATATATATATATATATATATATATATATATATATATATATATATATATATATATATATATATATATACACATACATATATACACACATACTATATTTATTTATGGATAACAGAGAAAATATTTAAATTTCAGCTCCATCCAAGATGTTTTATTTTGATTTAGAGAGTGATGAAAAACCTCTCTTGGGAAGTCTCTGCAATAGACAAAGGATTTAGGGAATATCCAAATGTGTTATGGGGGATCAAGAAGGAATTTAAATGTTCCTCCCACAGCAGCAAATTGGACCATTGCCTTTCTCCAAACCATGGCACAGGGGCCACACCTGCCCTCCTCCTAAATATTATCTGGCCTGCAGCAACTGCCCAGGAAAATACCCCCAGGTGGCTGGCAGTGGATGTGCTGGTCTATGTATTGTAATATGGAGACCAGAACATCCACTGCCAGCCAGCCATTACCCTTATACACATGGATTTAAAGAGGGACTCCTCTGGATATAAGGAGTGGACTCTGCTGGGCACACATGGGTGTAAGGGGGGACTCTGCTGGGCACACATGGGTGTAAGGGGGGGACTCTGCTGGACACATATGGATGTAAGAAAGGACTCTGCTGGGCACATATGGATGTAAGGGGGGACTCTGCTGGACACACATGAATGTAAGGGGGGACTCTGCTGGGCACATATGGATGTAAGGGGGGGCTCTGCTGGGCACATATGGATGTAAGGAGGAACTCTGCTGAGCACATATGGATGTAAGGAGGACTCTGCTGAGCACATATGGATGTAAGGGGGGACTCTCCTAGGCACATATGGATGTAAGGAGGGACTCTACTGGGCACAAATGAATGTAAGGGGGGACTCTGCTGGGCACAAATGGATGTAAGGAGGGACTCTGCTGGGCACACATGGGTGTAAGGGGGGGACTCTGCTGGACACATATGGATGTAAGAAAGGACTCTGCTGGGCACATATGGATGTAAGAAAGGACTCTGCTGGGCACATATGGATGTAAGGAGGGACTCTACTGGGCACAAATGAATGTAAGGGGGGACTCTGCTGGGCACAAATGGATGTAAGGAGGGACTCTGCTGGGCACAAATGGATGTAAGGGGGAACTTTGCTGGCCACAAATGGATATAAGAGGGGGGACTCTGCTGGGCACATATGGATGTAAGAGGGGGGGACTCTGCTGGACACATATGGATGTAAGGGGGGACTCTGCTGGGCACATATGGATGTAAGGGGGAACTCTGCTGGGCACATATGGATGTAAGGGGGGACTCTCCTAGGCACATATGGATTGAAAGAATGGATGTAAGGGGGCTCTGTTGGGCACTTATGGATTGTAGAAGGAGACTCTGATGGGTACTCCTGGGTGTAAATGGATTTTTTTTTTAATAAAACAGTTTTTTGGCCTGCAAACATTTGTTTACTATACTGTGGCCCTCCTACTAAAAAGTTTGGAGACTCCTGCTCTGGATCACCTGGATATGGGGTTTTATTAATCCTTTTCTACAGAGTATAGATCTAAGTTTATCCCAAGCATGCTTAGATTCACTTACTGCTGACTTAGGGTTGACTCACTACCTCTGCTGGAAGTCTGTTCCAAGCATCAATTGCTCTTTCAGTAAAAGAACACTTTGGGAGAAATTTACTAAAACTGGAGAGTACAAAATCTGGTGCAGCTCTGCATAGAAACCAATCAGCTTACAGTTTTTTTTTTTGTCAAAGCTTAATTGAAAAAGCTGAAGTTAGAAGCTGATTGGCTACCATTCCCAGCTGCACCAGATTTTGCACTCTCCAATTTTAGTAAATCAACCCCTTTGTGTGGTTCATCCTGTAGTTTAAGGTCATGTCCCCAATGTTGACATTCTGCACTGACTAAGCCAAAGTGACTCACAAACTCATAACCTGGTGTCTGCCTTCTGTAACTCCGATATCTCATTCAGGATATTTTGCAACATGTTTAAGACACCAAGAGCTGTTTACCTGAGAAATCTGCATTGCATTGTATTGTATGTCAGTACAGACTGATCTTTGGCACTATCCCTTTAAGTGGACCGTCCAACTAGGGTCCGGTAGGAGGGGCTCCTGAATAAAAGTCATTGTGATCGACTGCACAGTGATGACTTCATCAGCAGCTGTCCTACTGGCTCCCAGTCATTGGTAGTTGACCGCAGTGCAATTGGTGACGCCACAGGAAGGAGGTTAATAGGAGTACAAAGTGCAGTATTCCATAGGAACCAATCAGCATCCACCTTTCTCTGGACTGACTGCATTAAATAGAAATGTAATTGGTTTAGCAAAAGTAATTCCTTTTTGCCGTCCATACTGAATGATAGCTACTCATACCACGTGTCTTCTCCAGTTTTATCTGCAGGTGCGGATGGCGTGGAGCGGGGCCCGTCTCTTGCGCCCCCTTGTTCAGTTTGTATTGATCCTTGTAGCTTTATATATCGGATTCACCCGCATATCGGACCACAGGCACCACCCAACTGACGTGGCTGTTGGCTACTTGCAGGGAGCACTGGTGGCTTATTGGGTGGTAAGTTGGAACTAAGTTAACCAGATAAACAAACCTTTACCTGTCCTTTCATGTCAGGGTCTATTGAGTAGGTATCGGGCTAAATTTACAAACAAATCAGAAAAAAGGATTTACAATCTAAATACAAGTGGTGTGGTCCATTCACACCTTTGGGTTGAGGTAATTGGCAGAAAAGGCAAGTTTTATCGCACCTTTATAGAAGAACCATGATGTGGTGACATTCATGCTGAGTGGAACATCTATGCATTACAGTAATGAACAACATGGCGTGCGTTGTTGTGCACTGCATTCGAGTAATAGGGTCAGGTGCATTTTTTAGTGCGTTAAAATGAAAAAAAAATGTTTTCATTAAAAATGAAATTAAATTAAACATTCTTATTAATATTATAATAAATTAATTAGGTGCAAAATGAATGGGCTATCTTTATGTGCCATAATATATGTGCATTAACAGCGATAAGGAAATCAACAACCTATGCTCGAGACAGACAATTTTGGGTTTTGAAAGTTTTTCTAGAAGAGGGGTTACCAAGTAAAGAGTAATGATTATAAATTAAAGAGATTGACAAAACCTTGAGTAAGTGTGGCAAGACCTGGCAATTTTCTCAAGCTGCACATCAATGATTAACAAGAAACATTAATTTCTGTTCTTTTGGAACACCTTATTGGCTTGACCAAGAGTGCTGTGGAATATTAAGAGTCCAAAGCCAATCATACTCTATTCATAAGAAAAGTCAAATTTGTTTGTGAGTGAATTCAATGGCACCATTACAGACTCAACACTTTTAATAGGATATTTCCTTTCGACTGCCATGCCAATGTGTTGAATTCTAATGTTTGGAAATACTGGATATTCTGAATGTAATAAAAGATGTTTCAGTCCACTTGAATTCACTCAATAACTACACCAACATCTTTATTTGCATTGACCTTTCATTTATTTCTATAAGATATAACATAAGTTACATAAACAATTGAATGTTTAGGATAACAAAAGTTCCACTTCCGGCCTTTTCCAAGCACATACATATTACAATAGTTAAAAATTTTCCTGAAGCCACAATCACAGTTAGAATTTTGTTCTTCAGATAAAAATCAATAAAAAAATTCCATCCTTCTACTTCAATTTTTTTGGCTCACTGCTCCCAAAAACGATTGTTGATTTGCCCTTATTGACTGTTTGGAAATCGAATGAACATCCCAAAAATTAAGGTTTTCAAACAAAATTCTACTGGTATATGGCTAGCTTTACTGTCTCTCTATAGACAAGACCTTTGAAGGACATTGTTGTAATACGTCATTCTAAGAATAAAAGATATTCTAGCAAGCAAATCTGTTATTACTGTATTTAAAGAACCTATCATTAGTAAATCGACACCTAATATTGTTATTTATTCCTAATATTAGCATACAAGCACCTAATATTGTAATTGAATCCTAACATTAGCCTATAAGCACCTAATTTTGTGATTTAATCCTAATGTTAGCATATAAGCACCTAATTTTGTGATTTAACCACTTCAGCCTCGGAAGGATTTACTCCCTTAATGACCAGGCCATTTTTTTGCGATATGACACTGCGTCGCTTTAACTGACAATTGCGCGGTCGTGCGACGCTGTACCCAAACTAAATTTACATCCTTTTTTTCCCACAAATAGAACTGTAATTGAATCCTAACATTAGCCTATAAGCACCTAATTTTGTGATTTAATCCCAATGTTAGCATATAAGCATCTAATTTTGTGATTTAACCACTTCAGCCTCGGAAGGATTTACTCCCTTAATGACCAGGTCATTTTTTTGCGATATGACACTGCGTCGCTTTAACTGACAATTGCGCGGTCGTGCGACGCTGTACCCAAACTAAATTTACATCCTTTTTTTCCCACAAATAGAACTTTCTTTTGGTGGTATTTGATCACCTCTGCAGTTTTTATTTTTTGCGCTATAAACAAAAAAAGACCATCAATTTTGAAAAAAAAAATAATATTTTTTTCTGCTATAATGCATATCCAAAAAATACAAATTTATAAAAACAAATGTATTAATCAGTTTAGGCCCATATGTATTCTTCTAAATATTTTTGGTGAAAAAAAATTGCAATAAGCGTATATTGATTGGTTTGCACAAAAGTTATAGCGTCTACAAAATAAGGAATAGGTTTATGGACTTTTTTTTTTTTCAGTTTTACTGGTAATGGTGGCGATCTGCAATTTTTAATGGGACTGTGACAATACGGCAGACAAATCTGACCCTTAGTGACACTTTTTTGGGGACCAGTGAAATTATTACAGTGATCAGTGCTAAATAAATGCTCTGATCACTGTATAAATGACACTGGCAGGGAAGTGGTTAACTCTAGGGGGCGATCAAAGGGTTAAGTGTGTTCCCTGGGTGTGTTCAAACTGTGTGGGGGGATGGGCTCACTGGGAAAATACAGAGATCACTGTTCCTGATCACTAGGAACAGCAGATCTCCACGTTGTACCGTGATTGCGGGCGTCCGCGCGGTCCCACAGTTTCTGTTGCATGAAGAAACATACAGGTATGTCTTTTTGCGCAACAGACCTGACCTGCCACAGTACAATATACTGTGGCTGGTCGGCAAGTGGTTAATCCTAACGTTAGTATATTAGCACCTAATATTGTGATTTAATCCTAACATTAGCATATAAGCACCTAATATTGTGATTTAATCCTAACTTTAGTATATCAGCACCTAATATTGTGATTTAATCCTAACGTTAGCATATAAGCACCTAATATTGTGATTTAATCCTAACGTTAGTATATCAGCACCTAATATTGTGATTTAATCCTAACGTTAGTATATCAGCACCTAATATTGTGATTTAATCCTAACGTTAGTATATCAGCACCTAATATTGTGATTTAATCCTAACGTTAGAATATCAGCACCTAATGTTGTGATTTAATCCTAACGTTAGCATATAAGCACCTAATATGATTTAATCCTAACGTTAGCATATAAGCACCTAATATGATTTAATCCTAACGTTAGCATATAAGCACCTAAAATTATGATTTAATCCTAACGTTAACATATAAGCACCTAATATTGTCATTGAATCCTAACATTAGCGTATAAGCACCTAATATGATTTAATCCTAACGTTAGCATATAAGCACCTAAAATTATGATTTAATCCTAACGTTAGCATATAAGCACCTAAAATTATGATTTAATCCTAACGTTAACATATAAGCACCTAAGATTGTCATTGAATCCTAACATTAGAATATCAGCAGCTAATATTGTGATTTAATCCTAACATTAGCATATAAGCACCTAATATGATTTAATCCTAACGTTAGCATATAAGCACCTATAATATGATTAATCCTAACATTAGCATATAATCACCTATAATATGATTTAATCCTAACTTTAGCATATAAGCACCTAGTATTGTCAATGAATCCTAATATTAGCATATAAGCATCTAATCATGTCATTTAATCATTAGTAAAGCTGATAATAATTAATTTCCTTTTTTCAAGAAAATATGACCTTAAAGATTATGGTAGAGTTTATAGTTTTATTATGCCAAAAAATCTAAAGTTTCTGGACAAAAACCAGGGGTGACAATGCGTGCAACAGACAGATAAGTCGTTACAGACAATTTTAGACCCGGTGAAATCTAAACATAGATGGGACTGTCCCCCTCCCTGTCCCTTTGTCCAGGTTATTTCTGGGAGAGTGGGAAATAGGAAATCTTATATAAATGAAGAATGGGTGGCTTCTCCTTTTTCTCCCTGCCGGGGTCTGTGAACCGCGGGGGGAGGGTCTATCAGGAAACGTCTGTGTATCCTGTTTAATTCTGCACAGAGGATGTTCCCTGAGCCATGATGAGCCACACAGGGTTAGCTTGGAAAAGAGGTATCCTGGCTTTAAGGGGTTAAAGAAGAACTCTTTATGTAAACAATTGTGTACACACACCAGGAGAAGATATACTGCTGCAAAGGTTCTTTATAAAGAAAAACCTTATTGATCAATATTGACAGGTCAAGGGTACTAGATATCATATGCAATGCACAGTATAGCAGCAGATACAAATGCATAGGAAACACTGATATTAGTGCATCAAAATACAACAGTCGATCCAACGTTTAAAAAAAAAAAATAGCATGCTTCTTCAATGTCGCGGTATAGAGGAGAGGTGGCAACCTCTGATTTGATTCTGACTTTTTGGCATTAATACATTAAATGCTACTATTAATTCTTTAAGGTCCTGTTTAGACCATACATTCTGTTGATAAAGAAAGAAAAATTATTATAGGTTTTGCCAATGATTAAATGGCAATATTAGGTGCTTATATGCTAATGTTAGGGGCGGAGGGTGGAGATGAGGGGTAGGATAATATGCACCCCCCTTCTGACCTGTATTTAATGGGCTGAAGGACATCTGTCCTGGATGATAATGTCATCCTCTTCTTTGTACCTGAGTACCTGAGTCCCCCTCCTCTTTACATTAGGAGTACATTAGGAGTCCCTTACTCATCAGAGCCCCCCTTTACATCAAGAGTTCCCCTTCACTTTAGAATCTCCCTTTACATCAGAATCTGCCCTTCAACTCAGAGTGCCCACATTACATCAGAAGCCCCACTTCAGAGTTTTAGAGTCCTCCCTTTACATTAGGATCCCTCTTCACTTTGTAGTTTCTCTTTACATCAGATCACCCCCCCTCGCCCTTCACATCAGAATCCACCATTTACATCAGGAGCCCCCTTCAGTTTGGAGTCTCTCTTTACATGAGATGACCTCCCGCCCTTCACATCAGAATCCACCATTTACATCAGGAGCCCCCTTCAGTTTGGAGTCTCTCTTTACATCAGATGACCTCACGCCCTTCACATCAGAATCCACCATTTACATCAGGAGCCCCCTTCAGTTTGGAGTCTCTCTTTACATCAGATGACCTCACGCCCTTCACATCAGAATCCACCATTTACATCAGGAGCCCCCTTCAGTTTGGAGTCTCTCTTTACATGAGATGACCTCCCGCCCTTCACATCAGAATCCACCATTTACATCAGGAGCCCCCTTCAGTTTGGAGTCTCTCTACATCAGATGACCCCCGCCCTTCACATCAGAATCCACCCTTTACATCAGGAACCCCCTTTAGTTTGGAGTCTCTCTTTACATCAGATCACCCCCACCCTTTATATCAGAATTCACCCTTTATTTCAGGAGCCCCCTTCAGTTTGGAGTTTCTCTTTACATCAGATCCCCCCCCCCATGACATCAGAATCCAATATTTACATCAGGAGCCCCCTTCAGTTTGGAGTTTCTCTTTACATCAGATCCCACCCCCTTACATCAGAATCCACCCTTTACATCAGGAACCCTCTTCAGTTTGGAGTTTCTCTCTACATCAGATCCCCCCCCCCCCCTTTACATCAGAAGCCCCCTTCAGTTTGGAGTTTCTCTTTACATCAGACCCCCCCCCCCTTTACATTAGAATTCACCCTTTATTTCAGGAGCCCCCTTCAGTTTGGAGTTTCTCTTTACATCAGATCCCCCCCCATGACATCAGAATCCAATATTTACATCAGGAGCCCCCTTCAGTTTGGAGTTTCTCTTTACATCAGATCCCACCCCCTTACATCAGAATCCACCCTTTACATCAGGAACCCCCTTCAGTTTGGAGTTTCTCTCTACATCAGATCCCCCCCCCCTTTACATCAGAAGCCCCCTTCAGTTTGGAGTTTCTCTTTACATCAGACCCCCCCCCCCTTTACATTAGAATCCACCCTTTACATCAGGAGCCCTCTTCAGTTAAGCGTTCCCCCTTCACATCAGGAATCCCCCTTTCACATCACACCTTTTATATCAGGAGCCCCCTACACATCAGAGTCTGCTCTTCACATCAGAGACCCCTTTTACTACGGGGGTCCCCCCTCGTTTTAGAGTGTCCATTTACGTCAGTGTCCCCCTTCCCTTTCCAGTTTCACTTTAGATCAGAGCCCCCGTCTGAGTTTTTACATCAGGAGCCCCCCTTCACTTTAGAGTCACCCCTTCACATCAGAGCCCCCCTTTTACATCAGGAGCCACCCTCTTCACATCAGAGCCCTCACCCCCCCCCCTCCACATAAGAGCCCTACTTTATGCTGGTGCCACGGTAGTAGAATTTCGTGTTTTTTTTTCATTTTAAGAACGTTCATTCAATTTGCTAATCATTAGTGGGGTCAAATCGACATCCAATTTTGATCGCAGTAAGGAGAAGATTCAAAGGAGCGGGATGGGAAAATTTTAGAACAAACACGTTTCTAACAGTGTACCGTATGTGGTTTTCATTTGGGAAACGACATTAATTCCATAAATTTGAAGTACTTTCAAGTGACATTCATCATCGAATGTGCTGAGAATTGTTATTGTTCACATGAATGTTCATTCAGATATCTATGGCCAGTACAATATTCACTACAGCGCAGCAAAGGGTGGGAAGCAGTAGCAGGTCTGGATAATGGCAGATTTCAGAGTTCCTTCCATCCTCTTCTTAATGCTGGATCAGTGCCATGCATGTCAATGGTGCTGGTATGCCAGTCTCCAGCACCAGAGCAGTGAATGATGCCAAGTGTCCTGGCTGCTGGGCATGGTTGTAATGGTGCTGGTGGCTGGCTCAGGTTTAACAATTGGGCTTAAAAAAAACTGCTTTCCTATTGTTATTATAATTTTTACTATTACCATGTTATATAGTTTATTATTAATTATTTTTATATATAGTTATATTTTCATTAGTTATTATTGTATTAATTATTATATTATTCTTATTCTTATTATTCTTATTATTTTATTTAGGTATAGTATCAATATTTATTATTGTATTTTTTACATTATTATTATGTATTATAGCTGTATTATCATTATTGTTGTATGTACAGTATATAATAATAATATTATTTTATATAGTTATATTTTGGGCTTTTTTCTTAGACAATAGGTGCAGGAACTCCCCCTTTCCAAGTCATTGTTTCCACCCCCTTTCCAAGTCATTGTTTCCACCCTTTACCCACCTCCCAGTACTGCCCCTTTTAGAAAATACAGAACCAAGTAACAATTGTGGTACTAAGTAATTTTTGTGGAATCTGTTAATGATAACAAGAAAAGCAGAAAAATAGATCCCATGCAGCCAGCAACAATAGATTCCCCCAGCAATAAAGTACCACCCGCAACAAAATACCCTCCTCCCGCAGCAACATAAAATCACCAGCAGCAACTACAGATCTCCCTGCAGCCAGCATCAATAGACCCCTCCAGCAACAATGGACCACCCACAACAAAATACTCCCTCCCCCAGCAACCATAGACCCCCCAGCAGCAATAACAGATCTCACTACAGCCAGCATCAATAGACGCCTCCCTCAATAGTAGATCCCTCCTAGCAACAACTGACCCCCCAGCAACATAAGATCCACCACCAGCAACATACGATCCACCACCAGCACCAATAGAACCTCCCTTCAAAGAATAAATTGCCTCCAACAACAATAGATCCCCTAGCCACTAGCATCAATAGACCCAGCACCCCTTGCCATTACATACAGTCAGTACTGGAGGTACTGGAACTGCGTTCCCCCGTGTTCCCGCTGAAAAAAAAAGCTCTGGTTATATTATCATTTTTTATTATTGTATTTATTACCATATTATTATTTTATATAGGTATAGTATGAATGTGTATTATTAAACAACAATTAATAAACAACTCAAGTGGGGAATGTGGCGCTGTTCAAAAATATCTATTATTAAAATGATACCATAAGGAATGTGTGGTGGCAATAGTGTGAAAAATACTGTGAACAGATATATAATTATTAAACAAAACGTGCCATGCGTATTTCCCAAATATAAAAACATCACATAGTATGAGAACCAGAAGTGCAAATGCGTGTTAGTAGAAAGGGATATATGCACTCAAAAACGTAAAACATAACCAATGTATAAATGTGCGTGATATTGGTGTGGGTTAGCAAAATTGCAAAAGAAACGCACAGAAATGCCCAAAAAATGCACACGTCTTATCAAAAGTGTAGTAAATAACTAATGTGGTAATAATCAAGAAATTTTTTGAAATCAAGTCCAGGTAGTGTAAATGTCCAAACAAAATTAAAGTTCTGCATAAAAAAGAAAAAATCTGTGAAGAGTGTCTAGGCCTTCCAAAAAAAATCCAGTGCTAATTGTTGTGATGGTTGTGTAAACTTTTCTCCTGGAACCCCCGCTTGTGTCCCCACTCACCGGAAGGCCCAACCCCTGCAGGGGTAATGGGCAAGTAAAGGTGAGTCCACTGGTAGGTATCGATCGGTGTCCCCCTCTATGGTTCCGCAATCTCCTTCCTGGTTGGGTTGTCACTGGTCCTTGAAGGGGGATCTTTACTACTACCCCTGCCTAGGTCTTATTTTCGGGGAAACAGGGTAGTAGTAAAGATCCCCCTTCAAGGACCAGTGACAACCCAACCAGGAAGGAGATTGCGGAACCATAGAGGGGGACACCGATCGATACCTACCAGTGGACTCACCTTTACTTGCCCATTACCCCTGCAGGGGTTGGGCCTTCAGGTGAGTGGGGACACAAGCGGGGGTTCCAGGAGAAAAGTTTACACAACCATCACAACAATTAACACTGGATTTTTTTGGAAGGCCTAGACACTCTTCACAGATTTTTTCTTTTTTATGCAGAACTTTAATTTTGTTTGGACATTTACACTACCTGGACTTGATTTCAAAAAATTTCTTGATTATTACCACATTAGTTATTTACTACACTTTTGATAAGACGTGTGCATTTTTTGGGCATTTCTGTGCGTTTCTTTTGCAATTTTGCTAACCCACACCAATATCACGCACATTTATACATTGGTTATGTTTTACGTTTTTGAGTGCATATATCCCTTTCTACTAACACGCATTTGCACTTCTGGTTCTCATACTATGTGATGTTTTTATATTTGGGAAATACGCATGGCACGTTTTGTTTAATAATTATATATCTGTTCACAGTATTTTTCACACTATTGCCACCACACATTCCTTATGGTATCATTTTAATAATAGATATTTTTGAACAGCGCCACATTCCCCACTTGAGTTGTTTATTAATTTTTGGATTTCACTTCGGTGCTTTTTCCATTTTCTGGGGGGGCTGCAGTTCTCTTTTAAATTTTGTCCAAAGCGCGGAATATTTTAGTTTGTATGAATGTGTATTATGTATGTATTATTATTATGTTATATAGTTGTATTATCATTATTTACTATATTGAGTTTATTACGTGATTATTATTATTTTTTTCTGTTGTTTTAATAAATCAGAAATAAAATGAATGTCATCATCTTGTCTTTAGGCTTTCCACATTTCCAGTTTGTTTCGGCGGTCTCACTCTCAGACGGTCAGCGTCCCTCCACGTCCCGACAGCCCAGAAACATTCACAAACTGTTAAGTGCCAATTAGAATCATCAAGAACCGTGGAAATCCTTGATGGGAGGATGGAGAAGATGAGATGGCTCTGCAGAACTGGACTGTGAGAGATCGCTGGGGGTACAATGGGGTTCAAACTAAAAATTTGCGCCTCCCTCAGCTTCAAGTTCAGTGGACAGAGAGACACATCTCAGTGTGGCCCCCCGAGACTCATATTCAGACATTTCAGAGCCAGGAGACATTTCTAGAAACAGCTCCTTGGAAGTGCCCAGCGTTTTCCAGCATGTGATGAGCTACATTAACATACTACAAGCAGAGACAATCCTTGCTAACTATAGGCACTATGCAACAACCAATCAGAATGTTTCTTTCTTTTGATCGGACAGTGCGCTGAGATATGTTTGCCTGTTACGTGTTACTGCACTTTACCCGCCATTACTCCTCCCTATACTGCCTAACTGAATAAGACTTTAGGGCCCTCTACCCAGTATGGATATTTGGCTATTAAGTGGAATTTGGCTGATGAGCCACCTGCCGATTTTTTTATACTTCTTGGAGAATCTAGGCTCTAAGAGTTTTGGGGATTCTCATCCTACCAATCCAGAAGGAATAGTGGTGCCATTCAGAAATTCAGTTTCTGCATGGCACCACATTGTGCCAACGCAGTTACCACAATGAGATGGGGGAGGAAGAAGGAGGTTTAACTCTTCCAAATATAGCAATATCGGTTTTGGGTGGAGTGACACTTTAAGAATGAAAGTATAGCACTAAGAAAAAAAAAGTTATAGAAGGACTCTGTTGAGAGAAACACGCGCATAAAGCGATTATAGCGACTTCTCCTTACCTACAAGAAAGAAGTTCTATCAGGATTGCCCATATATTATTGCAACCTTGCCCTCAGGGCTTGTTCACACATGCTGCAGTGCTTATCATTCCTCTGAAAAGTGATCCATTGTGAATTGCTTCCCAGCATCTCCTCACTGCCTCTTTACCTCTTAAAATGGCGCACCACCATGCAACGATTGTGCCACCATGCCATGGTTGCACCATCATGCCACCACGGCACGTTGCACCACCATGCCACAGTTGCACCATCACACCATGGTTGCACCACCACGCCATAGTTGCGCCACTATTGCACCACTGTACCATAGTTGCACCACCACACTATAGTTGCACCACCACACCATAGTTGTACCACCATGCCACGGTTGCACCATCACACGATGGTTGCACCACCACACCATAGTTGCGCCACTGTTGCACAGCCGCACCATAGTTGCACCACCACGCCATAGTTGCACCACTATGCCATAGTTGCACCACCATGCCATGGTTGCACCATCACACCACGGTTGCACCACCATGCCATAGTTGCACCACTGTTGCACTGCCACACCATAGTTGCACCACCACACCATAGTTGCACCACCATGTCACTGTTGAACCATCACACCACAGTTGCACTACCATGCCATAGTTGCGCCACTGTTGCACTTCCGCACCATAGTTGCACCACCACGCCATAGTTGCGCCACCGTTGCACTGCTGCACCATAGTTGCACCACCATACCATAGTTGTACCACCACACCATGGTTTCACCACCACACCATGGTTTCACCACCACACCATGGTTGCACCACTACGCCATAGTTGCGCCACCGTGCACCATCGCACCACGGTTGCAACACCACACAGTTGTTGCGCCACCACACCATTGTTGCGCCACCATGCCACGGTTGCTGGGTGGTTGCACCGCTGCCCCAATCACTTGAATGAGTTTTGTTTGGCATTGCTAATGCCTGCAGTTTAATTTTTGCCACAGCTGCAAAGCAAAGCACTGAAGCCGTGGTATGGGTATAACCTTGAGCGGCTGCATGCTCATATTTAGGTGTGGGGGGGGGGTCGATGAGGAAAGTTAAACTACGGCTCAACTGACAGCTTTTATTCCCCCTTGACTGCCCATGTGAACCAGCCCTTGAAGTGAACTTGTACAGCAGGTCCACAATAATGGCAGCCTCACTCTTCAATTCGGCCCCTAGGAGTGAAGGGAAGGTGCTCCATGACTTGGAGCTTACACAGGAATGAGTACCCTCGCCCCGCCCCCCATGTGTATGAGTGACCAATCACAAAGCCCTAGTGCTGTCAGATGGGGGGGGGGGGGGGAGCAGAGTGAGCCACATGCTTCACTATACCTTGAAGTACCAGGTATTTTTCTTCACCCCCCCCTCCCCACCTTTTTGTGTCTAAGATGGAAATTTTAAGCAAGTCCCAGCTCAGCTTCTTGAAACATTCCTGACCTCTTCCTGAATTCTGAGCTGCCTAAACCCCCTGCCCGGCATGTGAAATATGACACTGTCTCAGCTTCTATCTGGGACAAAAAATGTTAGATTTAACTTTCTGTCAGTAGTCCCTTCCCTTATTATTTTTATCAACATCTGGCAGTCAATGCACTTATTCTGAACCTTAACCTGATTGGAGATTTCAGCTGGTGTGTAAGGAGAAGGATTTTTGGTGATTAAACAGAGAGCACTTTGAACATGTTGGAGAAGTCTGATCATCGTAAGAACTTCAAGAAGCAGGACACACAGGACTTTAAGTTCCCTTTAAAGCAGCTTCTGCAAGCAACATCACTGGAGCCTCATGTGCCCCCCGAGCCACTGCAGGACTGAATGTACAGCTATTTTACAGACTTGTCTGGACTTTTTCTTTCCAGAAATTCCTGACCGCTGGACGGTGCAGGAAATAAATCCTGATGTGACGTCAACATGTTTATACATTGACTGGAAATTTTCTGAGATCTGTACAGAAGGATGAATATATATTGATAACATTTATCATATTACAATGAGTCAGTCTGGTGTCAGTGTCTGGAAGTGATGTGTGTGCGGGGATCTGTATGTGGGGGGGGGGTTCAGGTTACACACCTTTCCCAGATCTATATCATATACAGGTGACAACACGCACAGGTGGACACAGGAAAGTGATAGAACACGTCTTTCACCGTCCATCAGCCAATCATCTATTTGATATTTAATGAAGGAGTTCTATGGAAACCTCTATATAGGAAATGACATGTTATAGCTGAAGTTTCTCTGTGCTTCTCTATGCAGTACAGGCAGATCATGGCTGATGGGAGGAGACGGCAGGGTGCTGACTGTATATATATCTTCCATCCAGCACCCTGCCCTAGTACTCCTCTCAAGTGCTCTCAGTCCTGATACAAGCAACAGGCTTGGTCTTGAAAGGAGTTCCGCACATAACAAAATGCCTTGGTGGATGGGTGTCAGTCTGGAGAAGTGGGCGGGTCCTAGGCAGATAGTATTTGTATACAGACCACAGCAGGTAACACCCATATGGTTGCTGAGCCTCTTTGATTGAAAGAACTGAAATCCAATGGATGAAATGGGCGGGCCAGGGACAGCCAGGTGGGGGGGAAAAGAGCTAGATGAAGATGGGCTTTGTCTGACTAACTGAAGCTTCTAATGCGCAGTGTGAGAAGCTCACAGTGTGCAGTGAAGTCAGAGTAAGTCATAATAAATTCTGTATTTAAGAAAGAAAGAGAGAGAGAGAACGAGAAAGAGAGAGAGAGAGAGAGAGAGAGAGAGAACGAGAAAGAGAGAGAGAGAGAGATAGAGAGAGAACGAGAGAGAGAAAGAACAAGAGAGAGAGAGAGAGAGAACGAGAGAGAGATAGAGAGAGAGTGAGAGTAAG